>CP092876.1:74175716-74328474 GCA_030710605.1 Cordylochernes scorpioides
ACGTCCCGGAAAAGAGGACACCAATTCTTGTAATTTAGAGAAATGGCATTTTCTCCATTTCAGCAGTCCACGAGTTATACAGCTACTTGTCGGTCGTCAGAGCCCTGTTACCCAGGATGTACCACGGGGAGGTTGACTGCGAGATCTTTACGTCTCACGCACCCATTAACAGCCCAAAAACGCTTCTCAATACAATAAATATATTAAACATTGTCACAATATCAATGGTATGGTGTTTAGCACGTATAGAATCATAAATTTTATATTATTACAAAATAATAATTTGAATTTTATATTTAATTATTTCATTTAAACATCTGTTCATATGATTTCTTTTTCTGCCCAGAGAGAGAGAGAGATTGATTTATTAATCGTTCATATGAGATGTGATATAAGGTTAAATATAATTATGAATATATATGTATATGAATAAAAAGGATTAAATTTGTGAGAATAAATATAGATAAATAAATGTAATATTTGAAATTGATAGATATACATAAGAATTTATATAGTTTTTATTGGTGGTGCCCACCGCGGGAAAGACTCCGCCACCGATGGACTGCGAGAGTTCTCTCCCACAGAGTGGGCAGTTCGATGAAGTAGCTGGGGTTACCCACCTCAAGACCAAGATGATACTTGTAGATGGTAGCCTTCGCTACACTGGTAAACTTCATTACCTCGGGATGGAGGCCGACGCCGAAGAGCCTCCCGGAGCAGGGGTCGCACAACTCCAATAATAATTAAAGAGAGAGAGAGATAACACATAAATTGCACGACTTTTTTTGATACTTTAAAATTATTTTATTTAATATAAAATGTATACAGCACAAGAATATATAGAATTATAAACAAATATTAACATATCAACAAATATAATGTTTCTAAAATGGCCATCTCTTATGAGTCGGTATTTCCTCCAGACCAAGGAGTGGTTATACTGCCAAGATTCGGTTTCAGCAAAGTCAGAATTTTTTATGTTTCTAAAAATATAAATGTGATTTTTTTAAATCGAATGTTATTTAGTAATTTTCTCGTCATTAATATTTGTTTTTCATGAACGTTAATTATATTTTATTTGTATAGTCTCTTCTGAAATAAATGTCGCAATTTTATATATATTTACATAATGGTGGAAAAACTATTCTTTTAAAATGGTTAACTTCTCCATACAATTTGTAACACGTTTTACCGCCTCTTGTTCTCTAAGAGAATCAGTCCTAAGTCTCTTTCTTGGAGGTCCAGCTATATCATCGAATTCTCGTTTCCGCTTTCGGTCGGGGAGTTTATCAATGACCTCTTTCTTCCGAGGTTTGATCGTGGCAGCTGGCTGGACATCTAAGCTCTTTGGTGTGATAGCAACCTCCATTGATGTCGTTCCTCTATCAGGAATGGCCTCGCGATCTCCAAAGTGAACCGTCCTCTGAATGTCAACGTCCTTAATATTAATCCTCCCATTTGGTAAAGTACTGGGTTTGCTCTTGAAAAGGCCTTTCTCTTTTCGAGGTCTACAGGAGGTAGAAGAGCATTTCTGTATTGGATAGACCTGGAGATACATGCGACGTCCATCAAGGTAATCTCCATCGTATCTCTTCTGGGCGCGAAAAGCCGCCTCTTTCCTGGCGAACATCACCTCTGCCTCGCCTATGAATCTCCCTGAGGAATTGTATCGGAGGTTGTAGCGGAGAATCAGCCCAAAAGGGGAGAAAAGTTCGAATATATCCTCGTGTGTGACATTATAGTGGAGGTTGGAGATGACCAGTCTGTAGGGAACATCGTTCTTTGAAACTTGTCTCTTTGAACGGTAAACTTTTCGTCCGCGGACCGAATATCCTTCTTGGCGAATAATATCATCTAGAGACATGTCCATCTTTATATATTTTAGAGAACTAGAGTTCACAGATTTTTTTACAGACTAAATAGATATTTTTTAGTTATCTATTTTTTATATATTTACCTAAACCAAGAGCACAAGGTTATGATGAGAAATCAAAATAATGAATATTATTATTAAATAATTAATATAAATCTGTTTCAAAATATATTTTTGAAAAATAAGGTATATGAAAATATTTAAATAAAATTTGAATTTATTTCGAACATTTTAAAAAAATATTCGGAGAATTTAGAGAAAGAGAGTATCACAAATCCTTTAAAGAAACTTTTTATATTCTCAAATATCATTTTAAAAAGTTATTTAGCACCTTCTAGCGCTGAAATGTGTAGAATTAGAAATGAAAATGTCCAAAGTTGGACCTGATAGTTCTGAAGATCAGTTGTTGGTTGGAAGTAGATTCAGAGAAAAAAACACATCAACAAATAGTTTATTTCAACTCCTGACGTTTCAGTGACTTCCTAAACTATTGGTTAAGATGGCTATGTTTTTTCTCCGAGAAATATAAATGTTATAAAAATATTTTTTTAGATAGAATTTTCTTAGGTTGTTTAAGGATACATAAGTATGTTTGTGATATTTCAGTCGTGGTAATAATAATAAAAATAGTCTAGATCAGAATTAGCTTTATTTGATCAACAAATATTCCAAGTTTTATGTTCTAAATCTATGGTCAAAAATAAAGAATAGTCAATGATGAAAGTAAAATACATGTTTTTTTAAAAATAAAATATTTGAATTTTAGATTATATATATAAAATAATCATTTTTTAGATCAACACTGCAGAGACAGTACACTTTTGAATGTATTGACCAGATGACAATATCAAATGTCTAAGAACCAAACCAAGAGAGTCGGCAGGTAAAAAGACATAAATGGTGTCCAAGACACCGGTGGTTAATTGGTGTCTGTCCAATGACGTATTGTCCAGGAACAATAGCGACAATAACTGCGATGCGGAGATAAGGAAAGCGTGACGCATAATAGACTCGAAGTCCACCTGTCTGTCCGTGCAGGTGCAGGATCCGGCCCGTGGGTGACATGTCGGTCGTCACGGTGCTTGGACAGTGTCTTGCGTAAAAACCATATTTCTTCTGTTTCAATATGGCCTTCTTACGGCTCTTTCATCATATTGTGTGTGCTCCAAACGGGACGCTGGCTTCTTGAAAGTGCATTCTCAAATTCTCTCTATATATTGTCAGGCCGAAATATTATATAGAAAACACATATCTTCATATGTCATAATGTCAGTATTTGACGCTGATGCTTTGGCAAAATACAAGATAATTAAACAAAAAAATAAGAAAAGATCAAATATGTGAAATAAACTCTGAGAGAAAACTGACAAAAACTATAACAAGACTTAGAACAAAACACTATAAAGGAATGGCAATACATCCAGATGGCACAAGAACCTATAGGACATGCAACAATTGTCCTGATGTGGAACTAACACCTACTCATATATTCTCATGTCCAGCAATGGTCGCAGCCTTGCAGAAAATTGACTTAGATCCAGAGCAGCAGCTTTACACACCCAAGATAGTAGACATTGCTGCTGCTGTGATAGAGATGCATGGAGACATCTGAGGCTCTTCATTGGACACAATAACAACAACAGAAAATTGACATGGACCCAGAGCAGCAGCTTTACACACCCAAGATAGTGGATATTGCTGCTGCTGTGATGGAGATGCATAGAGACATCTGAGACTCTTCTTTGGACACGACAACACAACAACATATTGTCACGTCGAAAAATTATATAGAAAACACATATATTCATAGATCAGCGAAGATATATTATAGGATTAGTTTTCCTTGAAAAGGGTAACAGCGATGGGATCGCCGAAATTTCAAAAATGAAGAATAAGAAATATTGTAGCGGATATTTAATTATAGAGAAGAAAAATTAGGAAAGACAAACGGGAAAATAGCAAAACAATTTATTTTGATCAAAACAGTTATTATTTATTTAGTTAAACCAGGATCCTGGAGCCACGTACAGATGTCACCAACTACCCGGGCTGACACCTAAGTCTTCTTGGTTTTATATACAATGTCAGTGGAGGTCCAATATATGAGGTCGCAAATTTATTTCTTGAGAAATATTTTAGGGATGCTGTACTTAGATTAGTGATCCCTAAGAGGGTGTCTGTCAGGAATCTTTGGTATTGGAAGATTGGGCAGTCAAAACAGTTAAAAATTAAAAAAGAGGCAAAGCCAGAAATTTTCTGAGTAACAGAATATCAAAATGGTTATTCTGTATATAAAATAATGAATATTTTGTTATAAAGATCATTTCTTATGATAGCTGTGACTCACTGTTTGCAAATTTTGTTGCTATTGGCATGGAGATTTTGCTTATTTCAGTCAAGGTTTCCATAAGTCTTCAAAATGTCTCTTAGTAGCTTTACGTAATTATTCTAGCGGCATGAAGAGCAGTCTATAGCCTTAACGTCTGAAGTGACACCGACTTCTTGTATTTGTAGAGATAAAAGGCTCTTTAAGAACCAAACGTAGATATCGTAGATCGAGAAATCCGTTGTGTTGTTGGTGACTGTGACATGACACGGTAATTCCGGATATCTACAATCTATAGATAATGTTCCTTGCAGAATTCTTTCTCAGAGGAAGCCGGGAAATCAGCCACGTTGGAATATTAGAATAATAAATAAATTTGATCCTAGATAAATGCTTCAGGATCTATATACTCGTATAGATAACCCGGGTTCCTGAAGCACATAAAGGCTGTCCGCCTCACAAGTTTAGACTTATGCCAATCACTTTTAATCAAGTAATAGGTGGGTTGCTAAGAAAAACAGTTGACCGGAAATTTCAGTATTGACGACGAGTCTAAGAGGCTGTCCATAGATGTAGGATTGAGGTGGGTCAGTTTAAACTGGATAGTTGTTTGCATTCTATGTCTCAGGAAAGCATGACAGATCAATTGCCTGTGGTTCTTCTGAATAGTGAGAGCAGGTTGGATCTGTTTCGGGATGCTCAATTGCAAAATTTGCTAGGTCATGGCCCGTTAGGATGGTTGTGGTGACCTCTTCATGGCGGATCTTAGGCATAAATTTCAAGAGACGGCTTGGAGTGGAAGCTATTCGCTTGAGGGATCTGTGCCGAGCTGATAGAATTTTAAGTACGTTGCTGTCCATGCGGAGAATGACACAATCTGAACAACTTTTATTTGGGATAAGACAGGTTATTAAATGGGGATAAAACAGGCGTTCGAGATCTGGAATGATGGCCGGTGTCAAGACAGTGTCAAACGTCTTGTTAATATCCAAGCTGATGGTTATATTTTTTCCTCCAGTGAGCTTAACTTTTATAACTGATCTGGCATGCACAAATTCAAATTGGTTGTCAGAGAATAATCCATGGTGATCGACTATATATATTTCAAAACCCTTGACCACACATACAGTTTTCAGGAGCGTAATGGTTCTGTTCTTCGCCAGCTAGCAGCGAATGTAGGGAAGAGCCTCTAAGATCTAGGCAAAGCGAAGGATCGAGGCCATCGCATCCTGGAGCTTTTACTCTACCACATCGCTCTATGGCTCTTGTAGCCTCTCAAGGTCTGAAGTCGAGTTGATCTGGAAACATTGAATGTATACATTTTGAAGGGGAAATTTTGGTGTCCTGTGGGGAAAAAGTGATTGAACACGGCGAGGCAGGTCTCTTCAGGAGATAAAGGAGAGCCGTCATGATGTTTGAGAGAAGGCAGGCCTTTTGGGAAACTGCGCCCACGGGCGATAAAAGGGGGAATGGCACCCCACGCTGCGGTTGAAACCTTATCGCAGGGTTTAATCCAGGAAAGGCGTTTGACTTTCCGGATAGGTGCCCTGAGCCTGTTGTGACACGCTCGATATAATCCATTAAAGGTTCCAATAGAACTCCGGATCCTCTGATTGCTGCTGCGGAGGGTAACTACCAAAATAATTATAGAAAACAGCTATAAGAGTGTAACAAGTTTTATATACTCCAAGAACGTCGTTTCTAGAGAGATATAATAAAGAAGTTTTACTGGCGCCAGTCGGGATTTCTCCGCAGAAGGATGGGAAAAAGCTGAGGGACCGACAACACGGTAAATTGACTGTGGAGTTCCTTAAACCCTCCTTGTGGAAAACAACAGTTTGGTAAAAGGAGTTCAACAGCAAGAAGTCTCTCTCTAGAAGGAGCCTGTGTGTCCCGGGGCTAACATCCCTGTAAATAGCAGTGAAGTTTCCTGAAACATGCCAGACTGTGTTGGCAACTGGACTGCACGGAGCGGATTACTCTGTGCAAAGTGGACACCGGAACGAGTGTCGGTCGGCAGTGGATCGGCCTACAAGTCGGTGTCGTCCAGGCCGGACATTAACTGTGTGTGGAGCGGAACGCTTCCCAAAAATGACATCCGCGTTGACAAGGATCCTTCTGATGGCTGAGGTTGGAGGCAAGTCCCACTTATTGTATTCCTTCCAGTTAATATCACTCTAATAAATCCCTAGTTCTAGCTGTATCCATTCACAAACTCCCGTGTTGTCTCTTTACCATACTGATCAGAAAAGTACAAGAACGGCGTCTGGGTATGACGCAACAATTAGGGCCCCAAAATGGTTTAAATATTTCTCTGGCACTTTTTCAATCATAAAGAGAGTGCTAAATTGAGAAAAAAACAAATCCTAGAGGATATGGAGCTAACTTCAGACCATATATAAACTGTTAGAGACTGCGATTACCAAATGAAATGGTCTTTTTTTTTATCTCAGCCAAGTAGTTCTCTCTAAAGACTATATAGATAACAACTTAATGTATATCTTCTAATATATAAAAGTCAATGTCTGTTTCGCGACAAACTCAAAAACTACTAAAACAATTGGTACCAAATGTTGCATGTCGCTTTTTATAAACCCTAAGAAATATTTTCGGCTACATTTTGATTAGTATTTTTGGCTATATATATATATATTTTTTCATTTGAAGAACTTTTTTTACGCGGAGTAAATACGAGGCGAAGTAACAACACCAGGCCAATTAAGCGACCAATGAGCGTTCTGCATTTTTTTTTTCAAGTTGCTTGCCTACTTTTTTTTTTTAAATAACTTTTTATGCGAGTGTTACTTTTTTTTACAAAAGTATTGAGCATTGAGAGAGAAATTTATATTACTAACTAAGTTACGTTAAGTGCACACAATACAATTTAAAAAAAAAACTTTACAAAATTAGCGTTACTGTATGTAAATAATGGCTTTCGTATTTTTTATTAATTTTTGTTCTGGCCTATGTTTTTTTTTTATCTCAAAAAAAAAAAAAATCGTTTAAAATGCAGTCGCAGTCATTAGCAAACACATGTTTGCTTAATTTCCATGTGCTCTTTTATTTTTTAATATAGTTAGATATATATGAATATAATAAATCGACGGAAGAAAATTATCGTATATTGAAGAGGTAAAATGTTTAGTGAAACATAAAATCTTTCTCTTACTAATCGGTTACTTCAAATTAAATCACATAAAATTTGAATTTCATAGTCCTACCAGGTTTGGTTGAAGCAAGGTGGTGCTGAGAAACAAGCTGGAAAGTCGAAAAGTGGAAATTTTGTATTTAAGATGAAATCATCGAATTGTTCTGGAATATGATTAAAAGCAGGATTGTAATTCCGCACGCAGACATTTGCATTAATTGAGTTGAAACCTCCATTCTTTTCCTGTGGTTGTTAGCTATCTCCAGGTGTGGATTGTTCAAGTCGACTTTTTTACCCGAGATTAATTAATGACGTTGGCTGTGGTGAATGCTAATGGATCTTGTTGCCTTCGATGTACACGGGAAACTGCTGACTTTTGTCGTAGAATGATGGCTAGGACCTCGTTCAGCTTTGAATCTCTTTATTTTTACTTTCGAGAAGCTAAATCTCTTTTCCGAGATTTGTGTTTCATATAATATGGTCGACATTAGAAGTAATAAGGGACTACCTTCAAAAATCACAGTCTTCTATTACTTCTAGTCGACCATGCAATCAGCAAAGTCTATTTACCGAATTTCAATAACTCAAAAATCATCTTCAACTATATTCAAGAGAAATAGGCAAAATGTTTTCTGGATAGCTAAGCATTCAGATATAGGATAAATTGCGATTTACTATTATAAAAAATCAAAATCCTTTCGCAAAAAGAATAAAGAAACTATTGCAAAAGGTTTTTGATATTTTATAATAGCTAAGCATACAATGAAGACAAAATAGCATAAATAGACATGCCATATTCATAACTTCCCAGCTCAAACTTAAAACTTATATAAATACCCGTTTCTTTATTTCAGGAAACCTCTTGACATAAATTTTTGGTCGTTGAAGTATAGCCTGCATTACGTTGATGAATTCTAATAGTCCAAAACACGTTCGTGTTGGCTTTTATTAATTTATTTAAAAAATGGATTGGCCAAATATTATGGAACAAACCTAAATTAACGTTTATTTCATTTTTGTTTCCTTAGATGGCAATATGGAATTTAAAATGATTATGTGAGCAGTCAAGATATGCCTCTTTTATTCTTATTACCGTTTTATTTCTTAAAATAAGAAACCCTTTGGCTTGAAAAAGTTTAATTTTTCGACGTTTTGACGAAAATATTTTGTCTTCGTCATGAAAAATGAAAATAAAGAATTTTGCAAGGCGTTATAAATGTTTCTGAGATTGTAAGCCGAAGTTTTATGACCCAAGTGTTTCTCTCATCTTTCTTATCTCCGAAGTTTCTTATTTGAAGAAATATGAACATAGACAACTTCTATTTTCAAGATGACCATGTTATATATTCAAAGATATACTCTTTTTTCACTAAAGAAATGGCGATATTTTATTGATGACTTGTCAAGATAACTCTGGATCCTATATATATATTAGCATCCTTCAAACACATACAGTAGAACCTCCCTTTAGCGGACACCTCTTCACAAAGGACAGTTATCATTGTTCAAATTACCATTTTTTCAATTTAGCAACTCTCCGGTAAGAGGGCACCTCTCCCTAAAAGACACTTTGGCTCTGCAATTAGGTGTCCTTTACAGGGAGGTTCTACTGTAGTTCATTTTGAATTCACTAAACAGATATTACTGATTACTTCAGGAAACTTTCCACATGGAGATATGCAAATGATTATGTTAGGAATGGCTTCGCCGTATTCGTGGGGAGCAGCGCTAAACGGGAGGTCGCCCCGGGTGAAATTTGCACAATGTTTTTTTTCGGCGGTCCTTCCTTCCGATCCCGTGGGAGCAGTTTAACAATTCAATGGGATCTCTCTAATTGGCTCGCTGGTATCAACATAATAACCGGCTTCTAGCTCTTGCTATTCATTACCTGTCATCAGTCAAATTCTTCTTTAAAACTTCTGACATCGTGGTGAATGTTTGTTTGTTTTTAAATACCTACTGGCATTCCTTAGTTTATAAAGTTTAAGGTCACCTCTCCCGTTAAAAACCGTTTGCGACGAAGGTCAACAGATGGCGTCTAGTTTTGACGTTTGTTTTGACGTGAGAAGCGACCTTTGCCTTTATAGATGACTATCCTCCCGGCAAAATTCTTCCATATATTCCTTAGTTTGTAAATTTCAACATGTCTGAAATTATATTATGATGCATTAGCGCGCCATCTGTTATCAAAATTCGAAACTATTATAGACGCGTATGATTCTTTTAAAAAATAAACAATTTTATGTATGTAATTCTGATGTCCTCAAAGCTTATGTCCATAGTCCATCTAAAATATCCATTCAAAGAGTCTAGCAACAGTATCACTATAAAAGGAAGTTCGAAAAATGCAATATAACAGCGGTATGGTAGATTAAACTGACGAAACCGCTGGGAAGGTTCACCACTGATGAGCCAGGCCCTCCCATTAATTTTTCCATTGCAGTAAGGACAGTAGAAATTGTTTATTTTTAAAAAGAACCTTACGCGTCTATAATAGTTTCGAATTTTGATGTCTGAAATTCTACTGATATTGAACTAAACCCTAAGCTGACTTCCATAGTAAATGTGCAAGGTAAAACGGAAAACAATCTAATACAATAGTATGAGCGTACCTGCGTAGAAACTGAACAAACTGCTCTTCACCTCATCTACGACTGTTCGAACTTTACAGAAGTGAGACATCGATTGTTCCCTGATTTAAATGATCTAACTCTTTTACATCATCCACTTTGTCTATATAAATTTTATGAACTCTGTAGAATAATATATGTAAATTTGTAAATATTTAATTCTAAGTTCTAATTTGTTTGTTGTTTTGTTTGTTTTCACTGTTATAGACGCAAATATTTCAATATTGCGCCTGGTTGATTAATAAAAAAAATATTTTGATGAAACCGCTGAGAAGGTTCATAACTGATGAACCAAGCCCTGCCATTTAATAATGTTTATCATTGCAATGATGTCTGTAGAGAGTATTTGATAATAAATTTCATTAAAAAAAAACATATTGCCAAAATATAATAGTTATAATTATAATTTTGAGACCATCTCTCAGAGCAAATGTCTAGGCCTTCGGTTTTACAAAGGATCTTTGAAAGTAAGAATGACTTTAAAAAGACGCGGTAAAAATTACAAAACACAATATTTAGAGAAACTATGAACATGATTTTTTTTTTCACTGGAAATTTTCAAAAATTGAATCCAACCAACCAGCTATTTGAAAAAAAAATTGTACGAATGTGATATTGTACTGGGATAAGGTGCATAAATTAAGAAAAAAAAAAAGGCATCTCTTTATCTTGCAACTGAAAGTTACTGATGGCTTACGTCATCTATCGGAATAAAAATCAACGAATAATTGATATTTATTCGGATAGATGGCGCAATTCATCTGCAACTTTCATTTGCACGATAAAGAGATGTCTTTTTTTTTTCATTCTCAACCAGCTATTGTTTATACTGCTCTGTTATTCCTGGGCTGTACTGAACTTAACCAGCCAGTTATTGTTATAGCATACAGTGCTCTTACTCCAAATTAACTATTCGCCAAGACTAATGTCATGTCAGCGGAATCAAGAACTACGATAATAAGTTGAAAAGTTATCGGCCTGACAATAAAAGACTGATTTTCAGTTGAAAATATATTTTTCAAAATTCTAGTCTTGATTTCAACACACTTGGTATTCTTTCCCAGAGAAGTCGGTGGACGAGTGGATAAAACATTCGATTCCCGACAGACATGAACCGGGATCGAATCCCTCATTAGACACTTTGTTTTAATATGGGAATAACCTTCATATATACAAGGTATGTCCCATAAGTTCCCGGACTGGGTCCATAAAAAAATAAATAAATGAAAAATGTAAATAAATTTGACAGTTTTTTATAGAAAAAATATCTGGCTACACGGTGGTACCAATATCGAGGCGGTACGTGCACGCGCCCCAAAGTTATTCTAATTTATTTAAAGGTTACACATAGCGCTGCGGCGATTTTACAATGGAACGAAAATTGAAGCAGAGGATTTGCATAGAATTTTGTGTGAAACTTCAAATATCAGCAACCGAAACTTTTTAAATGCTTAATAAAGCATTCCCCAAAGAGAACAATTGTTTTTGAATGGCATTCTCGATTTAAAGCTGGCCGAATTTCCATTGAAGATGCTCTTCGTCAAGGACGCCCAAAATTTCAAAGTACTGATAAAATGTGCAAAAAATCTCCGATTTGATAAAAGAAAATCCTCGAACCACTTTGCTGGAGCTAGAGCAAGACACAGGCATCTCTAAAACAACGATTGGAAAGATCGTAACCGAAGATTTGAAGCTCAAAAAGACTCCTGCAAAATGCATCCCAAGATTCCTCACTAATGAGCAAAATCTGTGTCGGCTTGCAACCTGTGAAGACATGTTTAAAATGACAAGAACGGATCCGGAATGGAAAGACAAGATAATCACAGGCGATGAGACATGGGTCTATGGCTATGACCCTGAAACCAAGCGTCAATCTACCGAGTGGAGAGGTCAGGGTGAGCCTAGACCCAAAAAATCCAGGATATTGAAATCCAGAAACAAGGTGTTGCTGGTCGCTTTTTTGGATAACAAGGGCATTGTTCATCACGAGTATCTTCCTGCAGGCCAAACAGTTATTAAGGAAATGTATTTGGGCATTCTTCGCCGTCTAAGGGAAGCGATTCGAAAAAAAAGGCCAGAAAAATGGACTAATGGTGGCTGGATCCTACACCATGACAATGCTCGCCCTCACACAGCGCACTTGATGACTAGCTTTTTGGCGAAAAACGGGACACAAATCCTACTTCAACCACCCTATTTCCCAGACATCGCACCAAATGACTCTTTCCTGTTCCCCAAACTTAAAGCAGTTCTAAAAGGAAGACATTTTGACACCAGGGATGACATAATAGAAAAATCGCCGTTAGCATTGAAGAGCATTCCAAAAGAGGCTTATAAAAACTGTTTCGACAATTGGGAGAAACGATGGCGTTGGTGCGTTGAAGCAAGGGGGGATTACTTTGAAAAGTTTTAATAAAAATTTTTTTAAAAAATCTTACCTTTTTTTTTATGGACCCAGTCCGGGAACTTATGGGACATACCTTGTATTATTTATTGTTGTCTTCTTCTTTTTCTTATCTCCACTCAATCATATTAGGGTATAAAGCTTGTAAAGCTTGAGACTTTTGATGGTGGGGAGATTTAACAACCATCATGACTGGGTAAAGTAGAATGCGTATGCCTTTGTCATTAAGACTGGGAGCACTACTCAGTGGCAGGCCGACTTAGCTCCAAAAGAAATGGCCGTCTCTGACATGAGGAACAGACGCCATGTGCAGCCGCTCCTAACATGGAGTACAAACGCTGCTCATCCTGTATCCCTGGATTAGGAGCCCTTACAGGGTACTATCAGCCGGGCCAGCTGAGTCCAGGTTTTTTAGTGAGCTTGTTACTGCTCCCCTCCTCCTTTTTCATCCGGGCTTGGGACCGGCAAAGGCGGAGTTTTATTGTTGTAAATACCATAAGCTAGGTTGCTCTCTTTTATCGGTACCTAATAAAGTTGTTTTGGAACTATTCTTTTATGGAAATGAGAGTCTGGAAGACTGTTGAAATATTCATCTATAGCCCTTGAACTTCTTCATTGGACGCTAAGCGCTTTCCAGAAACACATTTCTTTAGAAGTGTTGGAAGATATGGAAGTCTGAGGGTGTCAGGAATGTTATACAGCATGGTATTAGATACAATAGAAGAGACCATTCAAGAGGATATCAGAATTCTCATCTCTTAAATTTAAGCTAACCACAAGACCGCAAATTTCTCATTATCATCATATTGCCACGTGGAAAATTAGAGAAGACAAAAAATTCAGGAGGGGACAACAATTTATTTCAGGCAAGGACAAACTATGAATGGTAAACAAAAGATAGGCCACGAGGGAAATTTACAGAGTAGCAAAATATAAACATAAAAATGACCACTCTGTTAATAAAAATAATAAAATTAATAAATACTTTGTTACAATATTTAATATACAACAACAACAAAAAAGCCTTTATTTAGGGTCACTGACCCTATACAGGATTCACCAGAGGTATGCATAAGAACAAAGCAGTGAGACAAAGGAAATAACGATATATACAGAGTAAGAAGAAAAAGAAAAAAAAACAAGAAAAGAAAAAAAAATAAGAAAGAGGGAAGCAAGAAATCAACACAAAAAGAGTAGCAGTAAGAAAGTGAGGAGTGAGTAATATTTAATATAATAAACAGTAGAACCTCAATGAGAGGACACTCCCGCTAGAGGACACTTCTCTATAAAGGACAGTTTTCATTTGTAAAATTACCATTTTTACTATTTAGCAACTCAACGGTTAGAAGACGCCTCTCTCTAAAGGACGGCTCTTCAATTAGGTCTCCTTTACAGGGAGGTTCTACTGTATTTAAATTTCAGTTTACAATGTAATCTTGAATATAGACAGAAAAAAAATATTTTTCAATCTGTAATATGAAATCAAAGAGTGAAGTATTGCATACGAACCATTTTAAAATCTAAAATAAAATTTCGTGATTTAAATTTTAGTTATTTATGTATTTAGAATTCTCTTAACTAGAAAATGTGCTGTTTAGCATTAAATTCTCTAGGTGGTGAAGTAATAGACAATTTACTGAATCCCCATATCGCATTTTGGAAGAGATTGTAAAGAACACTATCGGCCAAATATTTAATTACATACACTCTTGGAGAAAAATTGAAGTTTCACCTTTTAGCATGTATATAGGGATTTAGAGGATAACTCTGAATGATATTTGATACAAAGTGACTTTTATTATGGACATGCGAGTTAACCATGTTTAAAAAATTGCCTCTGTCTCCTTCGAAAAAAAAAAAAAAAAAAAACTTATTACCGGCGACATTAAAGAATTTCCACTTCCTTAAGTTTTGTCCATGAGTGTATGTACATATTTTGCGCATGCCTTTGTTGATCCATTGCCCTGATGAAGCGCGACCGCGTGAAAGCTTTGCACTCCTTTTGTTTGAATAAAAAGAAATTAGTAAATTAAATTTTATTGCCATCTATCGTTAATATTTTACACAAATAAATTTACTGGCAATGCGTTTCTTTTAAATATCATCAAATATTATCTCTACAGACCTTACTGCAATGATATGAGTTATTGAATGAGAGGGCTTGGCTCATCAGTAGTGAACCCTCTCAGCGGTTTCGCCAAATTAATCTCTAGACCGCTCTACTATTGTATTGGACTGGTTTTGTTATATACCCTGCATTTTCTATGGAAGGCAGCTTAGGGGTGTTTAGTGAACTATGGACATAAGCTTATAGGTCTGTAGAGGTACATACATATAATTTCAAGGTATTGCATCGAGCAAAGCTCTTCCGCAAAATATGTTTTCATAACCAATATATATTAGTAAATTAAATTTTATTGCCATCTATCGTTAATATTTTACACAAATAAATTTACTGGCAATGCGTTTCTTTTAAATATCATCAAATATTATCTCTACAGACCTTACTGCAATGATATGAGTTATTGAATGAGAGGGCTTGGCTCATCAGTAGTGAACCCTCTCAGCGGTTTCGCCAAATTAATCTCTAGACCGCTCTACTATTGTATTGGACTGGTTTTGTTATATACCAGTCAATGTCAATAACTCATATCATTGCAGTAAGGTCTGTAGAGATAATATTTGATGATATTTAAAAGAAACGCATTGCCAGTAAATTTATTTGTGTAAAAAAAGAAATTATTTGCACAAATATTTTTATATTAAAATATTTTGATTTTATATTTGTATAGTTAATAATAATAACATCAATTATATTAATTACCCTATAATCATTGTAGTTATCATTAATTTATACCTCTACTCACACATCTCAATGTAATTACTTTCATTAACTAGTGCTAATTATGCACTTTAGAACTGTAATGACATGTTGTCAATAAATTACTTTTGATTGTCTCCTCCCGATGGCAGCTATGTAAATAGGGATTAACTAGCAGAACAGGTTTAGTTGATTCAATGGGTGGTGGAGAGGCCGTGTCTTCCCTAGAGGTAAATTGGTGAAACATACGAGAAGGTTGGTAAAGGATGGGCATAGATCTCTCGTCCAACATTCTGTGGCATCTGTGATTACAGGAATGTTTATAGCACAATTTTTTTCTTATTCCTAGTACACGTGGTACAGGCCATGATAATCATGGTGGGTAGTTAGCGACTGATTTTACTGTAAATGCACCACATGTCTACACATGTGAAAAGCAGTTCGACTTTGCATTTACAAATATGCCAGAGCCCCGTTTGGTTACTTTGCACTCGCTGGTGGGGTTGGACTTTTGCAAGAATCGGGGGCCATTGGAGCATTTTTTTTTTATCATAAAAAAGTGCCCAATGCGGGAATCGAACCCGGGTCGTAGCGGTATAAAACCAACGGTTTAGACCATCCTTCCACAGACCCCCTATAGTACAATTAAAACATAATAGCTGTTACATGTTTGCTACTTCAATAATGTTTTATTAATTAAGGAAATTTCATTCCATTCTTTTTATATGCATTAAGGATGTATAGGAAATGAAATCATTTAAACACGAATGTTTCTTTTACGCGTAAAACAAACTTCTATTGTGATGCATTAGCGCGCCATCTGTTATCAAAATTTGAAACTATTATAGACATGTATGATTCATTAAAATAAAACAATTTCTACTGGGAGGTTTCACCACTGATAAGCCATGCCCTCCCATTAATTTTTTCATTGCAGTAAGGGCAGTAGAAATTGTTTCATTTTTAAAAAATAATCTTACGCGTTTATGATAGTTTCGAAAATTCTACTATCTTCACTGCGATGGAAAAATATTGAGGTCTTGTTCATTAGTGGTAACACCTCCCAGTAGTTTCGCCGATTTAATTTACCAGACCGCGCTTTTTAACGCTCTAATACTGTATTGGATGATTTCGCTTATATATGCTACACTGAAGGGTAAAATCTTAGAAATGGTATTCAAGTAAACTATGGACATGTCCTAAAATCTTCAGTGTAGCATATATAAGCAGAATGATCCAATACAGTATTAGAGCTCTAAAAAGCGGTCTGGTAGATTGAATTGGTGAAACAGCTGGGAGAGTTCACCACTGATGAACCAAACCTTCCCAATATTTTTTCATCGCAGTAAGGACAGTAGAAAAGTTGGATTTATGTGTAAAAGAAACATTCATGTTTTAAATGTTTTCATTTCTTATATATATATGGCACGTTATATTGCCTTATAATAGATTTTCTATTTTAAAATGTTTTATCAATTAAGGAAAGTTCTTGAAAATAAAGATACTTCGGCCAGTAAATCTTTTTATTAGCTCGACGTTTCGACAAAAATCGTTTGTCCTCCTCAGAAGCAAACAAAAATTAAACATTTAGCAAGGCGTTAAGAGAATGATATTTAACGCCTTGCTAAATGTTTAATTTTTGTTTGCTCCTGAGGACAAAATATTTTTGTCGAAACACAGAGTCAATAAAAAGATTTACTGGCCGAAGTATCTTTATTTTTAAGAAATATGAATGCTGGCCAGGCAGCCTCTATCTTTACGATAAGAAAAATTCATTTCACTCTTTTTCTTATAAGCATTTAGAGTCTATAATAAAGGTGTTAGGAAGTTAATTTAGAAAGATCAAGCAATAAAAAGAGTGGAAAATAGTACAAAAGTAAAATTGTACTGGGTTCAGGTGGATTAAGAAAAGGATATTTCTGTTAGAAAAAAAAGAACGAAAATGTTTTAAAATAATAAATCAATGATCTTAAAATACTTTTAGGCTGACAACACTATAATATAAAAACGACACTATAAAAAGAAGAAAGAACGAGTGATATTTTTGTTTATATAATTAGTAAGTGTAATTGTTAAATATGTTTTTTTTCTCTCTCTCTCTCTCTCTTTGAAAATAATAAATTTAAAATACTTTCTTAAAAGGTAAAATCGCCTAATTCTTTAAAACCATTTCAGCTGTAAGTAAACTTGTTATTTGTTGTTTCATTGTCTGAACCATATGAGATTCCCACAACAATCTCCTGTTCGTGTAACTAAAAGTTGCTGATGGCTTGCGCCAGCCAATCTATTTAATTTTTGAATTCTGGAATAATAAAAATTCAATGAGATTATTCCGATAGATAGCGCAAGCCATCAGCACCTTTTAGTTTCACTATAAGGAGATGTCTTATTTCTTAATAAAAAAGAGTATCATGATCTTTCCTTATGTTTCAATCTGCCATTAAAAAATGTTCTGAAGTTGTTTTTTTCTAATGGAAAGAGTGGGGGAATGACTTGGCCAGATGTAGCTGCTACAGATGTTGCGACCATCAAGAGCAAAGTTAATGGCGCAGATGATCCTAAACACGTTCTCTATCTTTCAACACATGAACGATTTGCGTTAAAGAATCTCAATATGTTAAATACCTTATTCAATGTTTCGAATGTGATTTCACACTCTTGGATAAAACTTAAGGAAATGTAGATCTTTGATGTCGTTAGTTGTCTATTTTTCTTTTTTAAGGAGGCAGAAGCAATTTTGTTATTGTGTCTTCAATAAAGGTTACTGTGTATTAAGACGCGTATGATTCTTTTAAAAATTAAACAATTTCTACTGCTCTTATTGCAATGTGAGCCCGACTCATCAGTGGTGAAAACCGAAAAATGCAATATAACAGCGGTATGGTAGATTAAACTGGCGAAAACACTGGGAGGTTTTTTTTCAATTTTCAATATCTTTCAGTATGTTAAATACCTAATTCAATGTTTCTAAAACGTTATTTCAGACTCTTGGTGAGGGTCTAGATCAAGCATGTCAAACTCAAATCCTAACACGGGCCAAATAAAAAAGTAATAAGATTATGTGGGCCGCAAAAAATACTTATGGCGATGTACATACGTTATGTATGTAGGTATAATATTATCAAAACTTACGACTTATGTATGGCGACCAGTGGTTCGTTATTAATAAATAAATTATGTATAATTACAATTTTTAAAAATTAGGCTACAAATTTTTATTAATTTTTTTTTTTTAATTTATATTTTTTTATATTAAAATATATTGTCTGGTGGGCCGCAAATTTATTCGTTGTGGGCCGCATGAGGCCCGCGGGCCGCGAGTTTGACATGCTTGGTCTAGAACTTTGATGTCGCTAGTTGTAGTTGTCTGATTTTCTTTTTTAAGGAGACAGAAGCAATTTTGTTCTTGTGTCTTCTATAAAGGTCATTGTGTATCAAATATATTTCAGTATGGCAAATACCTCAGTCAATTTTTAAGACGTGATTTCATACTCATGAATAAAACTTAAGGAAGTGTAGATCTTTGATGTCGCAAATTGTCTATTTTTTTTTTACTTTTTTAAGGAGACAGAAGCAATTTTGTTCGCGTGTCTTCAATAAAGGTCACTGTGTATCAAATATATGTCAGTATGTTAAATACCTAATTCAATGTTTCTAAAACGTGATCTTAAAATCATGGACAAAACTTAAGGAAGTGGAAAGTCTTCGATGTCACACTGGTCGTCTATATTTTTGTGTTAATTTGTGTTACTTCTTTAATGAAAAAAAAAAAAAAAGAGGGGGGAGGAGGGGGGGGGGGAGGGCCATATTAACATATCTCTCCTTATCGTACAACTAGAAGTTACTGATGGCTTGTGCCATCTGTCAGAATAACTTTTAGTTTCACAATCAGGAGATTCCCTTTGGTTATAATATTGTATTGTACCTGATCCCAGTACAATTTCACTTTTAAACTTTTTTTTTTTTTTACTTTTATATTAATTATTCAAATCGAGTTATATGAAATCTCATTCCGGGAACTTATTAATATACCCTTTCATCTCTCCTGCTTGATAAAAACATTTGTTTATAAATATTTTAAAATTATCAAGGCGATTGATAAAATGAGAGAAGAAGTGCTCAACTCCACAGACAACGGCTGATTGCTCCACCTCCTCTCTAAATTGCCTTTCCTCTCCTCACTCATGTACATATATAACCTTTTAGGGGAATCCCCTTGTAAGACAATAGTGTCTTAATAAAGGTTTTTGTTGTTGTTGTATATACCCTTCATAAATAACAACAACAAAAATCTTTATTAAGACCGTCTTATACAGATTCTCCAAGAAGAAATGTAGGATACATGCAGGAAAAAAGTAATAGTACCTTAATGGTAATATGATATTTATATACAGGAAAAATCATATAAAGACAATTAAGCTAATAGATTAATCTGGATATTTTGGAGGAAGATATAGTATTTATTATACATGTATTCACCGCAAATGAAAGTAAAAAAAGTAAATGTTAATCACAATTAATATTGAGATATTGAAATTTATACATTGTAATTAAGACAATCGATACCCTTCCATAAATGTGCAGCGAGATGTAGTGGAATCCTGGACCATCAACCTCCAGTTGGGAAATTCTGATGTCCTTGGAGAACGTGATGTTGTCACAGCTGGAGGACAAACTAACTTCCCCCTCCCTGTCTTCTATAATTCTTGTAAATAAACCTTGTCCTTTTCCACATGGTAGGTAGACACATTTCTTATACCATTTATAAATATAGATTCTAATTTATATTACAATATAAACATAGCCGCATTATATATATATTTTGCTTATCCCTAGTACACGTGGTACAGGCCATGATAATCATGGTGAGTAGAAGTAGGCGACTGCTTTTACTGTAAGTGCACCACATGTCTACACATGTGAAAAGCAGTATTATATTGTATTATAAATTAGAATCTATATTTATATAAATGGTATAAGAAATGTTTCCATCTACCATTTGGAATAGGAAAAGGTTTATTTACAGGGATGGGAATTCGCATCCCTGGACACTTTTATTTTTCCCTTTATCATTACTCTTCACAATTCATCATTTCATACTTCATCCTTAAGGATAGGAATAGTCGTTATTTCTTCTTAAATAATGAAAATTACGATTTTTTGTTCTGTAAAAAGAAACATTTGCGGTAAAACCTGTTAAACGTTGTTCTATAGATTCTAATTGTTATTTTTCGGGTAGTTAGCGATAAATATATACATAGGGCTCTAGAAAAGTTTTTCAATATGACTTTATTATTTACGATCTTTTTCAAAATATTTCACACCACAATCAATGCACTTCTCCATCCTTCGAAACCAGTTATCAAACCAACTCTTCCACGTTTCCTCAGGGAGCTGTCGTGAATCTCATACCCTCAAAAGGTCTTCATCGCAGAAAAATCGTTTACCTTTTAGTTTGTTCTTCACGTGAGGGAAGAGGACAAAGTCGCAAGGTGTAAGGTCTGGACTGTAGGGAGGACGGGGGGCGCGCGCTACAAGAATTTTAGTCCAGTACGTTCCAAATAATCGGCGCAGACCTTCGAACGGTGAGCTGGAGCATTGTCATGGTGGAAAAGCCATGTGTCAGTCCTTGAGTTTGGATGTAACTTTTTTGATAGCTTGAACAACTTCAGGAAGGCATTCCTCAGTGTACCACTTGGTAGTGAATGTATTTTGATTTTCCAGTGCCGCACGACTCACTGCTCCTCTGGCAGTAAAGAAGACGGCTAACGTTTTCTTCTTAATGGCTCTGGATTTTCGTACAGACACAGGCGTGCTTTCACCTTCAAAGATTCAAACTTTGTTTGCTTCTTTAGACTTTAGAGCTTCAGTAGACACATCAAAATAATAAAGCAAAGTTTCATCACCTGTTATGATGCTATTGACATAACGAGATGATCCATTATCACATTTTTTAAGCAACTCTCGGCACCATGAAAACACGTCAAGTCATCTAATCATCAGTTAAGGAATGAGAAACCCATAGGGAACAAACTTTACTCACTTTTAGATGGTCGTGCAGAATGGAATGAATTGCTGGTACAGGAATGTCTAAACTCTATCTGGTGATAAGTTATAAGTCGATCAGTCTCCAATAATTTATTGAGAGCAGCGATGTTTTCCTCATTAAGCGACGAAGCTGGACGTCCTGCCATTGGCGCGTCTCTTATGCCATATTTTCCTCAAGGAAACTCACGATACCACCTGAAAATGTCAGTACGATGTGGACAATTATTTCCCAGTACAGGAGACATTTCTTGCAATCATTCTTCAATGCTCGAACCGTGTTCAAAGTTATATCGCAAAATGACTCGGTATTCAATTTTTATCCAGGTAGACATTTTTATTATTTTATCAGTCCACAGTTCAAAGAATACTAACATATAGTAAATGAAATTTTGACTGCAGTTCAAATATAAACAGGGCTCAATAAGTTCGAATTCATGCTCCCGTGTGCGCACGGGTTGGAGCGTATTGTAAAACTTTCCTAGTGCTCTTTGTATATACACCGGTAACCTAGTTTAAATATATATATGTATTATATAATCTAAAATACAAATATATTATATATTTTTTAAACATATATTTCATTTTCATTCATTGACTGTTATATATTTTGACCATATATTCAGAACCTACCACTTTAATTATTATTGTTGTAAATATGTATAGTTAACCCTACCTTTAAATTAAAATCACGATTATAGAATTCATTCTATAAATTCTATATTGCTGTGATAAATAATTTTATGTGTAATTTTACTTCAAGTAATTCAAAATAAAATCTACTTGAAAGGTAAACAATTATCTTTACTTTTCCACAACTGCACCTCTTTTCAACAACAAAATACAAAAAAAAATTCTAACACAATATATATACTGTATATGTATACAATAATCTTTTAATAATCTTACAGAATTTTTCAGATTAAAGAAATAGATAAAAAAGTGAATAATATAATAATAAAAATTTCGAATAAGAATTTTTCAAGTTTGTTCAAGATTGGTCATTTCAGCCTATTACCTCTAGCCTAGGGGTCGGTAAACTGCGGTTCGTGAGCCACATGAGGCTCTTTGGATGTGAAGCTGAGGCTCTTTATATAGTTCCATACGTAAATATTATTTATTCGAGTACTATTTATTATTGGCAAGAAAATATGTTATGGCTCTTTAAAAACTTTGAAAATTTGTAAATTGTATTTTTTTACTCTTCCGACTCAAAAGTTTGCCGACTCCTGCTATAGCCCAAAGTTTCTCCAAGGTGATGGAATAATCGAAACTAAGATGAAAACAATAAAACACACACACACACAAAAGCCTTTATTAAGACACGCAGGTCTTACAGAGGATTCTCCTTGGGGTTACAAAACGGAGGAACCTATGAAAGTGGGAAATAAAAAATGGAGAAAGATTATATACATATGGTAAATATATACAGATTATAAGAAAGAATAAAAAAATAAGAAAAAAAATGGAAATATGGATGGGAGAAGTGGAGAGCGAAAAGAGGAAAGAAAACAGGTATTTACATATGGAACAAGTCAATTCAATCTCTTCTGCTCACACAGCACAGTTGGGCCATGACTTTTTCAAGAAATCTTTAAGAGCTTTTCCAGGAAAATCCGAGTGTGAAAACAATAAAACAACATCTTACGAAGGGAGAAGAGCATACCGACAGGGTTGTTTAGGCTTATACACCCACTCCTATATCGAATGATTATTCCACAGCAGAGTTAATATTTGGAAGGAAAATAAAGACATTCGTTTTAATTATTCCATCAACATTAAAACCCGATATTCCAGATAGTGATAAATTGTAGATGGAAATTTTACCTGGAGGATATTGATCTAAAGAGACAAAGGTCGCCTCTCCCGTCAAAATAGATGTCAAAACCAGATGCCATCTAGTGACCGTCGCCGCAAACTAGCGGCCTCGGGTCGGTGATGAGCCACAACACCAGCTTTGGCAAACTGAAAAGCGTCCACCTAGAGACCATCGTTTCGGGCTAATGGCCCTATATTTTAGCCAAAGAATTGGCCCAGCCACTTTGCCAGCTAAACACCTCTTTGGCAGATTGTCAAGATTCCATTAGATCCCGTGTGGATCTCGTGGAATAAAGTCCACCCTAGACTGACGAGGGCCATTAGCCCGAAACCATGGTCTCTAGGTGGACGCTTTTCAGTTTGCCAAAGCTGGTGTTGTGGCTTTGTCACCGACCCGAGGCCGCTAGTTTGCGGACACGGTCAATATATGGGGTTTGGCTTTGACGTCTATTTTGACGGGAGAGGCGACCTTTGACTCTTTAGAGTGATAAAGTGAGTAAAGAAGACACAGCAACAAAGAGAAGAATATGATAACAGAGCGTCAACTATCAATGCTGATCTCTGGTGATAATGTTTGGAGCAAAGATTGAAGACTTATTGCATTTTCTAAAGCTCGAACACCAAGTTAATATTGGATAGACACATCTCAAAAGGTTTTTGAAGAAATATATTCCATTTATAACCTAAGAGATACCACTATAACCCAATGACATGATGAAATATACTATATCAAACGACTAGAAGACATTTTTTGGAAGAGCCTTGTATAATAGTCAAAATCCTAGATTTCATCCATTCTGGTTAGCAGCCCCGTAAATAAAGATATTTACAATTCCTAGATATAGATGGGAATTTTGCCGGTAGGATATTGATCTAAAAAGACAAAGGTCGCCTCTCCCGTCATATTGTCCCGGCAGATTGTCAAGATTCCATTAGATCCCTTGTGGATCTCATGGAATAAAGTCTACCCTAGACTGACGAGGGCCATTAGCCCGAAACCATGGTCTCTAGGTGGACGCTTTTCAGGGTGCCAAAGCTGGTGTTGTAGCTTTGTAACCGACCCCGAGGCCGCTAGTTTGCGGCGACGGTCAATAGATGGCGTCTGGTTTTGACGGTAGAGGTGAACTTTGTATTTTTAAATTTCTAGATGCCTGATTAATGAACAAAATGGGCCTCTAGGAACAAAGGATCAGACTTTACCGAAACTGTGTTGAGACGTGACCTGGATATGCCAATGAAGACCACTCAGTTGTCTGAAATGTGTACACTTTCAATATTGGTAGGATTTGACTAGTCTATCCAATACCAGCCTATTACGTGGTCTGGAAGTATGTTAAAATTGATCACAAAATTTAAAAGAAAATATAGGAATTAATATTTGTCTATTGCCGATCACTTAAACCACCCAGAATTCTGAAAGTTTGTCGATTTGAAATGTTATCAGGTTTGAAAAGTGTACTAAATTTCAGACTTCTAGGTGCACTGTAAGTATATTCAAAATTTATTACAAAATTTGTAGAAAACAAACGAACAGACATGGAAAACACATACACACAATTGGCATAAAAACTTTTTAGGAATGAACATATTGTTTAGGCATCCTGTACTGCTATAGTTGTATTTTGAAGCAAGATATGGAAGTTCATTAAGAGTAAGAGAATATAAGATATGAATACGAAGGATCAGCAGATGAAATATGTATGAAAAAAGACTGTACAACGGTGGTTGTAACGATGACCCAAAGAACCGAGACTATGGATTAAGAGGCTGTACTACAGTAGATGTAAGGATGGCCCGGACAACCGAGGCTATGGGTGAGAAGACTGTACAGTAGATGTAAGGATGGCCCGGACAACCTAGGCTATGGGTGAGAAGACTGTACAGTAGATGTAAGGATGGCCCAGACAACCGAGGCTATGGGTGAGAAGACTGTACAGTAGATGTAAGGATGGCCCGGACAACCGAGGCTATGGGTGAGAAGACTGTACAGTAGATGTAAGGATGGCCCGGACAACCTAGGCTATGGGTGAGAAGACTGTACAGTAGATGTAAGGATGGCCCGGACAACCTAGGCTATGGGTGAGAAGACTGTACAGTAGATGTAAGGATGGCCCGGACAACCGAGGCTATGGGTGAGAAGACTGTACAGTAGATGTAAGGATGGCCCGGACAACCTAGGCTATGGGTGAGAAGACTGTACAGTAGATGTAAGGATGGCCTGGACAACCGAGGCTATGGGTGAGAAGTCTGTACAGTAGATGTAAGGATGGCCCGGACAACCGAGGCTATGGGTGAGAAGACTGTACAGTAGATGTAAGGATGGCCCGGACAACTGAGGCTGTGGAAAGAACAGTTGCGAACGGCACCCAGTAATTAGGAGACAGTGCCGTGAAGACGCCCCAGCTGGCTGCAAGGAGATGCTCACAGCGGGCACCGACCAAGTAATTGGCTACTTCCTGGACCGCCTGAGTCACCCTGCCGAGGTCCAATTAGTGGACTTCCACCCCTTGTCTCAACGGACTTCGGCCGTGAAATACGGATGTGCTCTCTGAGAAAGCCAAATCATCTAATTTCCTAATCATCTCAATAGAGAATATGTAGAAAGTTAAAGGTTCATTCAATTATAATTTCCCCTTAAACAATAAAGGAATGCTCTGAAGGATCAAATTTGTAGTTTGAAATAACGGCACTCTATTAATTATAATGGAATGATATTGCCACGTGGAAAATTAGGGAAGACAAAAACTTCAGGAGGAGACAACAATTTATTTCAGGGAAGGACAAACTATGAATTGTAAACAAAAGATAAGCCACTAGGGAAATTTACAGAGTCGCAAGATATAAACATAAAATTGACCACTCTGTTAATTAAAAATAATAAAATTAATAAATACTATGTTACAATATCAACATATATTCACCTAGATTGGTGCCAATAAATACTATGATATATATATTATATTGTACGATAGAATATTAAAAAAAAAAAAATTATGTAAAGAGAATTAATTTTGGTGTATATTTTGCTACTCTTAAAACTTCCCTTATTGCATCTCTGGAATTTTATAAATGTTGATTAGTTCTTGCCTTAAATAAATTGCTGTGTCATCCTGAAGTTTGTATTTCCTAATTTTCTACGTGACATTTTTGGTACGTGACCTTCTGCTGGAGATGCTGGGTAGATTAGGGAAGACAAACTGAAGATCACAGAGAATACCCTGATGCTACGTGTGCTGTGATCTACATTTTCCGAGGCTGGCTCCAGGATTCTACCACCACCGTATCAAAGCCAAGACTTCTGTCCAAGAAGACGAAGTCCCTCTAGAAGATAAGACGACAAAGCTGTATTTCACGCCGCAAGAAAAAAGAACGCAAAGGGATAAACTTTCAAGAATCCGATGGAATCCTTGACAGAAACACGTTAGATCCATGTCAGTAACAACAATATATAAAGCTGTGAGCCACAGCTCCGATAGGGAAGGAGCTATGTAGCAAAGTATTCATTATTTTATGTATAGATTAATAATTTTTTAACTCCGCCTTTGCCGGTCCCAAGTCCGGATAAAAAAGGAGGAGAGGGAGCAGTAAAAAGCTCGCTAAAAAAACCTGGGTTCAGCTGGCCCGACTGATAGTACCCTGTAAGGGCTCCTAATCAAGGGATACAGGATGAGCAGCGTTTGTACTCCATGTTAGGAGCATGGCGTTTGTTCCTCATGTCAGAGGCGGTCATTTCTTTTGGAGCTAAGTCGGCCTGCCACTGAGTAGTGCTCCCAGTCTTAATGACAAAGGCAGACGCATTCTACTTCACTCAGACCCTAATATGATTGAGTGGAGAGAGGGAAGAAGAAGAATATTTAGGTTTTGCTAATCTGTAAACCTCCCTCTTTGTATCTCTAGTATTTTATAAATGTTGATTTGTTCCTACCTTAAATAAATTGCTGTGTCATTCTAAAGTTTGTCTTTCATATTTCCCTACGTTACAATATATTAGCATATGTTCAGTGGAATCTCGCTAAAATCAACCGGGGTAAATCGAACCTTTCATTACAACGAACCTAAAAGTATCCCCCTAATGTTAAGGATACCATATATATAGTGAATCATAGCTTTTTGATTAATCAAATTTCCAATCTAAATAGCGTTTGTTATAGAGATGTTTCACTGCATATGGAGATATAGACATAATTTCTTGAAACAGAATTAAAGTGAAATAACTTAAATAAAATAAGTTGTGGTAAATCATTGCACTTAGAGAATTTTTAGTGTTGTTTTTGCGTCCAATGAAGAGCCTCAGATGCTTCCATCTCTATTACAGCAGTCACAATATCCTCTATCTTGGGTGTGTGAAGATGTTCTGGGTCCATGTCAATTTTCTGCAAGGCTGCGGCCATTTCTGGGCATGAGAATATGTGGGTATGTTAGTTCCACACCAGGACAGTTGTTATTTGTCCTGTAGGTTCTTGTGCCATCTGTATATATTATCATCCCTTTGTAGTGTGTCATTCTGAGTCTTGTGATTGTTTTTGTTATTAGCGTTTATGTGACGTAATTTGACATTTCCTTGTCTTTTGTTGGATTATCTTGGATATTGCCAGAGAGCATCATTATCAAAGCTTGTTTTCTTTGACTCATCTTCCTGTCTTCCTTTGCTAGTTCATGGAGAAAATTTTTAAATATATCAATAAGATATTCTACTCTTTAGCTGCAATGAAATTGCCCATTATATGTTTTAATCTCATAGTGTGAAACCAAACAATTTTCAAATTGTGAACTGAACTTCTTGACAATACTCTGTTCAGAATATTTTATATTCATAATCACAGAAAGGTTTTGGTTATACACACACACAAAAGCCTTTATTAAGACACACAGGTCTTACAGAGGATTCTCCTTGGGGTTACAAGACGGAGAAACCTATGAAAGTGGGAAATATACAAAGGGGTAAAAATGGAGAAAGAGTATATACACATGATAAATATATGCAGATTATAATTTGAATAATCCTATGGAAAATAAGATTTAAAAAATTGGAAATATGGATAGGTTTTGGTTATTAGAAAGATCCATTTGTTGTATAGATGACTCGTAGTCAATCCTCTCACAAAGAACATCCACTAGTTTAATACACTTTTTAAAATTCTGATAGCTTCAATATTATTGGAGAAAAAACGAAAACTGTTGAGACCTTTATAAATATACTGATGTTCAATGGTTAAAAAACCAATAATTAATTAGAAATTTTTGAGAATTACAGAAATATATATATATATACACTAATGAACGAAATTAAGGAAGTTTTACCTTTTAGCGTGTAAATCGAGATTCAGACAATACCTCTATCAATATTTGATACACAGTAACCTTTATTGAAGACACACGAGATAACCAAGTGTGAACAAAATTGACACTGTCTCCTTTAAAACGAACAGACGACAGGCGATATCAAAAAGATCCCACTTCCTTAAGTTGTGTCCATAAGTGTAAAGGGTTCCAAGACAATACAAGAATCTTAAAAAATCCCGAAGATTTCTACCAGATTGTAACCTCCCCAAGTTATTTGATTCTCAGTTAAAAAACTCAATTCAGCTAGATGACATAAGTTGAAGACTTCTCAGAAAAATCTGAAATTTCTATTAAACAGACTTATATCATAAATATATATCCTAATGTACGAGTATCTTATCGTATTATATTGAGATCCTCAAAAGTGTGAGAGAGGAGTAGATAGTCGTCCCAATTTGCCGAAAATCTGACATATGTAATGCCAGATTCAGAGAATCCCTGGCAACCTGACTTATCTACGATTAGAGATTCGCATATCAAAGGCTTATCGGTGGCCACTCGAGAGGCTCAAGTGGAATCACCTCTCCATTCTTCCAGACACTTATCGCTCTGCCAACCTGTGTATGTTCCACTTCACCTCAGTCACGGCTGTATAGAGAATATGAAATTCCTCAGGATAGTAAACAGCAAAATCTATAGGATACAAAATCAATAATAAAACTCAGAATGACTAATCCAATATCAATTATAAGGTTGTCCCAAAAGTTCGTAAACACTTGCAAAAAATGGATATACCAATATTAATCGCCGTTATGTATATGTATTTGTATAAAGTAACAATATCAAGATGAACTTTAAACTGTTTAAAGTTCATCTTGATATTGTATATAGAATTAAATGCCCGTTGAAGAGCAGAAATTTTGATCGAAAACTTGCGAAAATCAAAATAAAAAGAAACCCTTTACCATAATATTGTTTATTCTTTCTTTTTCAAATAAAGTAACTGTATTATGTATTATTATATATTCGCCATAATAATATTATTTGCCAAGTAATAATTAAACAACGTTTTAAGAAAAACACGAACATTTGGGACAACCATATATCATTAGAGAATAGTCAAATACAATGGGGTTGGTCACATAGCCATAATGAATGCCGATATGCTCCCATACAAAGCCTTTCATAACAGAAAAGTTTGAGAAACCAAGAAGACCTAGAACCAGTTGGATACAAACCATCAAAACTGAGGTCATCCTCGGTTCATATGGAGATCTTTCGACCAGAAACCAAGACCTAGATCGTTGCAGAGCAGATGCTGATGGAGTACTGCCTTTTGACGGGAAAAAAATGAAAATGAATGTATAACCTCACATATATTTTCAGCAATATATGCTTATAGTAACGTAAGTGGTTAATTTCAGGTACTTTGGAAGTTTTTTTCTATGATCTAACATATAGACCACGGCATAATGCCCAACGGTCGAAGGAGCTCTTTTTAGACATTATAAGAAATCATCGCTAAATAGAGAAAAAATTATCATTCTGTGATCATGTGGCTTTCATTTTTTATCCGATTCTCCTCAAACTATAGGTTTTTGTGGTTGGTAGTATTCCAGTTCTCACAGAACTTCCTTTCTATGGCTAGTCTTGAATGACCTTATTTCAAAGGATCCTTTATAAAGTTTCGCGTATGCAGTTACTATGGCTAGTCTTTTAAAGATGATATTGAAGGGTCTTCTCCAGGAATTGCCCATGAAATCCATTCTTTGCCTTCCTTCCATATATTCTTCCAGCAATACCGTTAACAACTCCGAGTGTTGAACAAGATGAGAAAACAGGCTGGTTCTCCTCCTCTCGGTCGTCTCCAATAGACCCTTATAAGAAATGAAAACATTTAAGAATAAATACAGCAACAACAAAGCCTTTATTTAGGGCCTCTCGCCCTATACAGGATTCGCCAGTTCACAAGGGATGGGGAGAACACTGTGTGGCCTTTTTCCGGAATATAGTCTTGTGGAATCCAAATATCGCCATCGCTATATACCTATTCTTTGATATTTCATTAATTAGTGCCGGAAATGAAGGACAAAGTTGCCCCGTTTTATCATTAAGTTTTCGTCTATCCTCAGACAGAGCAGCACAATCAAATAAGTAGTGCAACATCTCCATTGTTATTCCTGATCCACAGAGAGTGCATTTCAGGTCTTCACGCCTCATTAAAATCAGATGGTGTTCTCTGAAAAAAATTGAAAGGGTTCTAAATTGTGCGATTAATCTGATGACAGGAAAAGGGAGTTCACTTAAGAAATATTCTTCGGTGGTAAACGTTGTATATATATCTCTATAGTGGGAATATAACTTTGATTGGGTTATTCTTGTTAAGTCATTTTGTATTGTTTGCTCTATCGCAGTTCTTAATATTCCTGGGATATCATTCCTTAGTGAATCAGGATCATTACAATAAGTAAGCCACGAGGATCCGTTATTATTGAGTAAATTGCTTAATTGTTTTATAAACCCGATGGGCGCACCTGTAGCACAGGATATTTGCCTCATTCTATTTAAACATATTCGAGGCAATCTATTTGTATCCATACTCAGTACCCTCAGCCAATATTTCAAGGTCAATTTCAGAGCTGTTATTTAAGAATAAATATTTCTTTTACAAATAAAATAAGCGTCTACTGTCCTTACTACGATGAAAAAAAATATATTGGGAGGGGTTGGCTTATTAGTGATGAACCCCACAGCGGTTTCGGCAATTTAATCTACCACCAGCTTTGCCGACTTTGAACTCCGCCTTTGCCGGTCCCAAACCCGGATGAAAAAGGAGGAGAGGGAGCAGTAACAAGTTCGGTAAAAAACCTGGTCTCAGCTGGCCCGGCTGATAGTACCCTGTTAGGGCTCCTAATCCAGGGATATGGAACGCTTCACGATTTTGCGTGTCATCCTTGCGCAGGGGCCATGCTAATCTTCTCTGTATCGTTCCAATTTTAGTATATGTACCACCGAACAAGCGATAGAGGATGAGCAGCGTTTGTACTCCATTGTTAGGAGCAGCTGTACATGGCGTCTGTTCCTCATGTCAGAGGCGGCCATTTCTTTTGGAGCTAAATCGGCCTGCCACTGAATAGTGCTCCCAATCTGGTGACAAAGGCAGACGCATTCTACTTTACCCAGTGTGGAGATAAGAAAGAAGACCAGCTTTTTAGAGCTCTAATACCATATTGGATAATTCTGCTTATATATGCTACACTGAAGGGTGAAATATTATAAATGGTGTTTGAGCAAACTATGGACATAATCTTTTAAGACAGTAGAATTACATTATTCGCAGTAAGGACAGTAGAGGTTGGTTTTATGTGTTAAAGAAACATTCGTACTTTTTGTTCATTTCTTATATACAGATGACGCGTTATTGCCTTATAATAATTTAGACCATATCTTGATTTGTCAGTCCTTGGTGTTCCCATCACTCGGCGCCACGTCCCGAACTGATCTTTTTAAGAAAGCTAAAAATTATAGAATTCATTTTCTATGATTCTATAATCACTTTAAATATGTTGATTTAAAAGAGACGAGAAGATCCATTGAATATAATAATATTTTTAAAATGTTTTGAAAAAATTGTTTTTCTTTCACATATCCATGTACGCCTTTATATATATTCTGTAATTATTCATTTATAATAATATGTTATATTCTATTTTTGTTTTGTGCTTGTTATTAAAGTTTAAAACACATTTAATCTTTAATTAATAGGCTAATCCCTTAATAGAATGTACAAATCTAAAAGCTTGAGGGATGAGTTTCTTTTGCAAATAAATTTATTTCGAGCTTTCGGGCAACGCCCTTCTACAGGAAAATTAAAAATATCAAAAAATTTCAGTTTATTGATTTATTCAAATGTATCTGACGCACGCGAGTAGTCTCACGTGTGTTTGTTTCTGATATTTATTTTAGATTGTTTGTTATACATTTTGTTGATATTTATAATTTAAAATGTTCATTTTTCATTCTATGATTATATTAATCTGTGGATTATTTTATTCTGTGGTGTAGATTATGTGTATATATATATATAGGTATTTTCTTTGAGTGAGAGTGGTTGAGAATCTGTGTGGAGACGTATGAGTTTCTAAAACTCTTTTTATAGTAATTTGACTTCATTGTAATTAGTGTCTTCAATAAAGAAGTTTTTTACTTATAATAGAAAATAATTATTAAGATTCTCCCAACAATTGGTAGCAGAGAGCGGTTGAATTTAAATTTATGCAAATCAAGATTAATTGAAAAATTTTTAGAAAAAAGAAAAGATGCAAAATTTTAATTTATCTCAAATAGAAAAACTTTCAGACAAAAACTACTTGATCTGGGCAAATCGAATTGAAAGTGAATTACGGGGATTAAAATTATGGAGAAGAATTATAGAAGGAGAAGAAGTGGAAAAGCCAATAGAAACAGACAAGAAATTTGATGAAAAAATGAAAATCTGGGAAGACTGGGATGACGACAATGCCATTGCAAGAAATTTGATGAATAGAACAATGAATGACACTCAAGTGCTGAAATACTCGAGCGAAAAAAGTGCCAAGAAATTATGGAATATAATTGGAGAAGAAATGGCATCTAAAAATGAAGACTTACAGATGAAAAATAGAATAGAATTGTCAAAATTGAAAATGAACGAAGATGAAACGGTGGATGATTACTTGAATAGAGCTATGATTATAAAGAGTAGAAGCATTCAAGCAGGAGATGAGATTAGAGATAGAGAATTAATTTGCTTCGTTTTGGAAGGGTTGAGAGTAGAATTTGATTTTGACATAAAAATTATAAAATCAGACAGGCAAAATAATATGAACACTATAAGACAAATCCTGAAGGAAACAGAAGAAAAATTAAAACTTAGAAAAGAAGAAAAACGGCAAACAGAAATTGCATCTAAAGCTAGAGAGGGCCGATCGGGAAGACGAAATTTTGCTATCAAATGTTATAACTGTGGAAAGATGGGACACATTTCTAGAGAGTGCAGAGGCAAGATCAAATGTTTTAAATGTGGAGGATTTGGGCATGAATCGACGATGTGTAAAAGGTATAGAAATGAAAGTCATGCAAAGTATGATTATAATGGGCCTAAAAGAGGAATAAACAGACAAAATAATAGAGAATCTACAGGTCATGTGATGGAGGCGAATGAAGACAATTACGAAGAGGAGGATCAAGGGGATGAAAAAATAAGATGGACAATGGATTCTGGAGCCTCTAGCCATATGATCAGTAAGAAAGAATTATTTATAGAATATAAAGAAGAAGAAAGAATTATAGCAACAGCTGAGAAGGGTGCAGTGATGAAATCATCAGGAATTGGAGCTATAAGAATGAAATCGAATGTAAATGAGGGATTCATAAAATTTGAAAATGTTTTGCATGTGCCTGATTTGAGAGAAAATTTATTGTCAGTTGCAAAAATTGTGGATCATGATTTAAATGTATTATTTAGTAAATATAAAGCTGAGGTAATAGATAAAAATGGTGATGTCTTATATGAAGCAAAAAGAGTAGGTGATAAATTTGAAGTTGAAGGAATCCTAAATATGGAAATAGCAAGAAAAGCAGAAGTAGATGATATGCTATGGCATCAAAGACTTGCTCATGTAAATTTTCAGAAATTGAAAGAAATGTATGATAATTCAACTGTATTAGGATTGAAAAATTTACATAATAACAAAGCGAATTGCGAATCTTGTACATTAGGAAAAATTCATAGAAAATCTTACAAAAGTATACAATATAAACAATCTGAAGATATTTTGGATTTATGGCATACCGACATAGTTGAACCTTTAAATGATTCTTTTGGATATAAATATTTCATTACGATTGTTGATGACTATAGTAATTTCACGTTCGTTATACCAATTACTAATAAATCTCAAACAGCAGATTCCATAATAAACTTGATTATGCAAGAAGAAAGACAGACTGGCAGGAAAGTAAAGAGAATTCGAAATGATAATGGAGGAGAGTATATTTCAAACTATTTGAGGCGATGGTTATCTAGTAAGGGCATCAAACAAGAATTTACTACAGTTTATACTCCTGAAAGCAATGGAAAAGCCGAAAGATTCAATAGAACCATAGTTGAGTCAGCAAGAACCATGCTAATTGATTCTAAATTACCTTTAAAATTTTGGAGCGAAAGTGTTAAAGTGGCTGTTCATATAAATAATAGAATAAAAATCAAAGAAATGAATATAACTCCTTTCGAGATATACAAAGGATGGAAACCAAACATTGTTTATTTAAAAAGGTTCGGAAGCGAAGCTTATGTTCATATTAGAAAAGAAAAGAGAAAGAAGATGGAACCAAAAGCTCATAAAGGGATCATGATGGGATATAGTATGATAAGAAAAGGCTATAGAATATATTTACCAGAAATGGATGAAATTCATGAAGTATCAGACGTTAAATTTAATGAAGCTAAGTTGGGATATTATTTAATGAATAATAGAGGTAGAAATCTTGATGAAAATGAACTTTTCTTTTTTTGTAGAGAAGACCAAAATTTGATTTCTCACAGGAATGAAGACTCTGGTGGTAATAGAGAAGACCGAGTAGAAAACTTTAACATCGATGATGAGCATGTTACTCAAGATGATAATGATATAGATTTGAGTGAAATAGATGAAATACCTCCTGATGAAATAATTACTCCACGTAGAAGAGGACCAGAACCAGGAATGACGAGAGAAATGAGAGAAGAACGAGATCTTCGTTTGAGAGAAACCGAGGAAGAAGAACTCATAAAAAGGGGAGTGAGGAGATCTGAAAGATTAAGACTAATAAAGAATAAGGAAAATGTTTCTGATAGAGCTTTTGAAATTAAACGTCCGAAGGATTACCAAGAAGCACTGAATTCTGATGATAGAAAACAATGGATTAAAGCTATGGAAGATGAAGAAATTGAAGTTTTTGCATATCCCTTCAGAGGAAATGAAAGCGGACCATCTCACCAAGAGTGTGGATGCTGTCAAGATTAAGAACTGCCTAAGTGGTGGAGTTATTTTTTGAGGAATGAAAATTGAAAATTTGAAGGGGAGATTTGTTGATATTTATAATTTAAAATGTTCATTTTTCATTCTATGATTATATTAATCTGTGGATTATTTTATTCTGTGGTGTAGATTATGTGTATATATATATAGGTATTTTCTTTGAGTGAGAGTGGTTGAGAATCTGTGTGGAGACGTATGAGTTTCTAAAACTCTTTTTATAGTAATTTGACTTCATTGTAATTAGTGTCTTCAATAAAGAAGTTTTTTACTTATAATAGAAAATAATTATTAAGATTCTCCCAACACATTTGCCTCGCTGAATCTCAGTGTAATATAATTTAAATTTCTTTATTTTTATTTTTAATTTTCCTGTAGAAGGGCGTTGCCCGAAAGCTCGAAATAAATTTATTTGCAAAAGAAACTCATCCCTCAAGCTTTTAGATTTGAACATTTAAACTTTATATATTTTATTCAATGAAGATCAAAATTACATAAACATCACAATTAATTATATATCATAACTACATAACATTAAGCCATCTATTTTCAGTTTTATTTTTGTCACCAGTCCAATATTGTTATTTTCACAGACTAAATTATGAGATTAATTTATAAATGAAATATTATGCAAAACAAATAAACAAAAAAAAAACAAATACATCAATTGTCTTAAAAGCTTATTTCCATAATTTGCCTGAATACCCTTCAGTGTTAGCATATATAAGCAGAATCATCCAATACAGTATTAGAGCTCTAAAAAGCGGTCTGTTAGATTAAATTGGCGAAACCGCTGGGAGGGTTCACTACTGAAGAGCCAAGCCCCCACACTATTTTTCATCACAGTAAGGACAGTAGATGTTTGTTTTAGGTGTAAAAGAAACAATCGTTCTCTCTTTAATGCCTTTATTTTTACTCTTGTAGAACGAGATTTGAAAATTATCCCGCATGTGTTTCTTTTGAACGAAAAATCGAAATTTATTTTAAGGAGAAATAACGATCATTTCTAACCTTAGGGATGAAGAATGAAAGGATGCATTGTGAAGAGTAATGATAAACGGAAAAATAAAAGTGTCCAGGATGGGACAATCATAGGCCGTATTATATTGTATAAAAATTTCTTACTCTAAAATATGTTTGTTTTACTGTATTTATATATATATATTTTTGGAAATAATAAATAACCAACCAAAATCGATTTTTATTAAGTCATAAAAACGACGTTACAATTTTAAGAGTTAGTGGGGGAGGGGGTACAATTAAAATCTACATTGATGAAAAATTTATAAATATCGTATTTTGTTCTGTTTAAAATACGTCGTAATTCGATCTTTTCCTTGTCGAAGATGAATTTAGAAAGAGTGAACCTGTATAGAGGGTCAACGTTTCGGCATTCTTCAATAGCGTTGTCGATAAATGGTTTCGTCACAGCGCATTCTGTATAGCGATGCCGGATATCTGGGGGTCCTCCGCAGGCGGTGCAGGAAGATTTTCCATTTCTTGTAGTGGAAATAATAAATTTATTTGTGTAGATGACCATTAGGTTTTTAGTTATAGTTAGTAAAAGGTATCCCTAGTATATGTTTACCATGATATATCTGATCCCATAGGTGTATCCTGGTTTGGGTTGTTTACGTTTTCTTCAGGCACCAATAGGTTGCTTGGAGTTCTATTTCTAGTATATAGATTGAGCGCTATTGCCTTATGCTGTAATTATGTCGAATTGACGCGCCATTTGTAAATTATTTGCAGAAGAGCATTGCTCGATACAGGTATTTAAATACATTCCTACTGTCCTCAAAGCTTATTTTTATTTATTTATTATCCATCAAGGCGCGATATTGAAGTATTTACGTCTATTAAAGAGGAGAGAAACAAACAAACAGAAACTTAGGATTAAATATTTACAGATTTACATGTATCAAGGGACAGAGTTCAGGAAATTTATATAAACAAAGTTGTTTTGTGCTTGTTATTAAAGTTTAAAACACATTTAAACTTTATATATTTTATTCAATGAAGATCAAAATTACATAACCATCACAATTAATTATATATTATAACTACATAACATTAAGCCATCTATTTTCAGTTTTGTTTTTGTCACTAGTCCAATATTTTTATTTTCACAGACTAAATTATGAGATTAATTTATAAATGAAAAATATGCAAAACAAATAAACAACTATATACATCAAAAGTGTTTGATGTAAGAGAGTTAGATCATTTAGATCTGGGTGAACAATCGATGTCTCACTTCTGCAAAGTTTGGACAGTCATCGATAAGGTGAAGAAGAGTTTGTTCAGTTTCTACGCAGGAACAATTTGGGGTTTTTGACGAGAGAGGCGACCTTTATCTCTGTAGAATCTACAGTGTAGATCAATATCCTCCCGGCAAAATTTCCATCTATGTTTTTGCCATAGATTTGGCCTAGCTACTTTACCAGCTAAATGCATCTTTAGCAGATTGTAAGTATTCCCTTAAATCCCTTGTGAATCTCAATGAATAAGGTCTGATCTGTACTGATGAGGGCCATTAGCCCGAAACCATGGTCTCTAGGTGGAGGCTTTTCAGTTTGCCAAAGCCGGTGTTGTGGCTTTGTCACCGACCCGAGGCCACGGTCGGCGACGGTCAATAGATAGCGTCTAGCTTTGACGTCTATTTTTAAGGAAGAGGCGACCTCAGTCTTTGTATACCTCTTTTAAGTAAGTAGTGTTGGTATTTCGGTGTAATGTGACTAAGCTTATATTCCTAGATTCGTTAAATACCTTACCTAGGAATTCCTTCCAAGTGCCGGGTATATAAGCAGGAGAGCCCAATACAGTATTAGATGCATGCATACACTTCCCTAGACGTATGATAGATTAAACAGGTCAAATCAATGAGAAGGTTTACCACTGATGTGAGACAACTTTCTCAATACTTTTCTATTGCAGTAAGTACTCTTGTAAACGTTTATTTGTATAAAAGAAGAAATAATCGTTCTAAAATAATTTAGTTTCTTCAAAAAATACGTATATTTAGTCATAATAGGAAGGTTTGAGAATTTAGAATTATACATTTTGTTACGGAGGAACTTAATTTATAGATATTAGAAAATAATATCTTCTTCTTCCTTTTCTCCACTCAATCATATTAGGGTATCAAGTTGTTTGACAACCATCATGACTGGGTGAAGTAGAATGCGTCTGCCTTTGTCATTAAGACTGGGAGCACTACTCAGTGGCAGGCCGACTTAGCTCCGAAAGAAATCGCCACCTCTGACATGAGGAACAGACGCCATGTGCAGCCGCTTCTAACATGGAGTACAAATGCTGCCAATCCTGTATCCCTGGATTAGGAGCCCTTACAGGGTACTATCAGCCGAGCCAGCTGAACCCAGGTTTTTTAGTGAGCTTGTTACTGCTCCCCCTCCTCCTTTTTCATCCGGGCTTGAGACCGGCAAAAACGGAGAAAATAATAGAAAGTTGCTAAACAATAGGTAGAGAGAGAGAGGTGACATTTAGATAAGCCATAACGAAACAAGATTTATTTGTTTAGACGTTACACACACCATACTAAGCATGCCAGAGAGAATATGTACAGAGTTATACATTATATTTGAGTCGCTAAAATTAAGTCGAGCTCTTTTTCTGTATCATATTCGTTATTCAACATTTTTCCATAGGTTGTATATGACGTATTTAGTAATATATCCTTATTATATCGATTGTTTCTTTATTAAAGACTGCATCGATCAAAAACGAAGTTCGAATTAATATTTTTTATATATAAATGTCTTTTTTTTTTTGTAAATCGGCGTCAGCAAGGAACAGTCAAAATGACGGTACTCTATAGACAGAGGGCCCCTACAGGATAAGTCAGGGAGGACATTTATCAGTCCATTGGAGGAAAATAACCAGTGGTCTCTTTATCCTATCTTCATGTTATGGAGCTATATCGTATTTATCCATGTTATTCCCTGGTGAGCCAACATCCAAGTCCTGCTTCTTGGGGCACGACGACGCATGGCCTTCCTGCCTCGAGGCAGGCCACCTGGGCGACGCAATGCTGACTCACGGATTCTTGGAGCTGCCGTTCTATACATCCGCTTATCAGCAGTTGCTCTTCATTGGAAAATGGGTGCCGTGGTCACGTTAGTCACTTTGGCAACGGACCGGAATTTTGTCGAATATTCTAAGGGTCCAAGGGGAACCGCAGGAAGGTGTAGGTCGGACTCCTTTACATGTAAAAAAAAAAAAAAAACGCTAAAACTAAACGTCATTTATTGACCAGTTTTTCAAACCTGCAGATTCGGGTAGATGACTTTTGCGAATAACAAACACTGCGTTTCATCATATTTTTATTTAGGTGAAGGAATGCCTGCAGGAATATGGCAATCTAATAATGCACATGATTGGTACAGAGCAGGAGGGACAAGCACCAATTCTATCCTCCCAAGAGAACAACAGACTTTGATTTCCAGACTCAAATCTGGTAATCTATAGACAATGACTTTCCAGAATGGTTTCAAGGTTTTCCCACTATGTACTAAGTTAAATTCTCAACTTGCAACCCCAAACGATATTATTGACTGTATTGACTCATCCATTAATGAACTCTTCTCATCTCCAGAAGACACCATCAAAAGTCTCAAACTCTATAAGCTTGATACCCTAAATGATTGAGTGGAGATAAGAAAGAAAAGAGGAAGAAGGTATTTATATATTAACGTTATTCTAAGCTTTTTTGCCATATTGGTAGTATAAGTAGACAGAGAGCTCCCATCGGTCAACGGCTCAGATAGAAATTTGTAAATTTTTACTTGTTTCGGTGTTTGACATGTAAGGCTACTGATGCTTGTCTTTCCCCTTGAAGTTGGCAACAATGAAGAATATAACAGGAATTAGTGTATTAACTTAGATATTAAAAATAAAGAAAGCATATACTGACCAGGAGCACATGTGCTTTACAGAAGGCAGAGTGCCATCTGGTAAAACAGAAATCAACTAAACATTGACTTAGCCTGTTCCCTGATATTTGGCCAACCCAATTTCTTGATAAATCAAGGAAAGCTATCCACGAACGCGTTTCGCGCTGTTGGCGCTCGTCAGCGTGGAGTAGGCTGTACCACTGCGACCAAAAATAATTTTGGTCCCAGAGGCTTCTTGAGAAACCAAGAAATGGGTATTTAAGGCCAAATTGGCGTAAATACGCTTAAGACATGAAGAAACTATAGGAAAAAAAGTGGGTCAGGTGTTGATATTAAAAGTAAAGAAAGCATATCCTGACCAGGAGCACATGTGCTTTACAGAAGGCAGAGCGCCATCTGGTGGAACAGAAATCAACTAAACTTAGATATATGCAAGCGATAGAGTTACCCAGAAGTATTATTTAATAAAGAAACTATTTTCCCAAAAGGATAGAGTTTCCGTATTCGAAATTAGATTGTTCCCTGATTCCGCCGACCTTTGTATCCAATCAGAGAGGGAGGTACCCGAGATATGTTTACAGGCGGTATCTACCCTTGATAACTCCCGTCGACAACTTTACTGCGTGGGAATGTTTAGAGATTGATAGCATGAAGTGAATGGCCTGGAGGGGTAGGTGGAGTCTTCAGAGAGTTGTCTAGGTACATCTTCATAATAAATATCTTCCTGAAAAAATAGTACAAAAGTGAAATTGTACTGGGATAAGGTGAATAAATTAAGAAAAAGGCAACTCCTTATCGTGCAACTGAAAGTTGCTGATGGCTTGTGCCATCTGATTTCGGCTGATTCTGGAATAATTAATAAGTACTACAACTAAGCCTTTTATTAAAACAATTCGCCATACAATCACTCGTTCTTAAAATCTAAGAATTAAAACAATGGCAGAGTTATCATTGAGTAATAGTTTATATTTATTCCGACAGATGGCGCAACTTTCAGTTGCACGATAAGATGCCTTACTCTTAACTATATTTATGTTAAAAAATCATTTTAAAAATAGAAAAAAAGGTCAGATTTAGATGCAAAAATAAAGTTAAAAACAATGGTTGCCTGTAAAGTCGGTTTTACGGGCGAAGATTTTACGTGACAACGGTAGAATATTTATTGATATGAATATAATTAAATTGCACAATAGGAACAAGGAATTGAATGAAAATAAGAATTGCACAAATTTTAACTATAGAAATATATTTTGTTTACTAAAACATTGTACATGTAAACTTAAACTTAACTAATTCCTATTTGAGTGATTTTGTTGAGGATAGGACGATGATAGGAGAAATATGAAATGAAAGGAAGTGTTTCTGCTGTAATGTGTCTTGCGAAAGTCAAGTCGATAGTTGTTCCTTTTAACGTAGTTGACTTAGAAACGTTTGATACGCAATCAAGATTATACGTATTTTTCATGAAATTAAGAAACGAGTTGTCAGGCTTTACGTTTTTGTTAAAATCACCACACAGAAGAATCGGTATACTAGAATCAACTTGCACGAACGGTGGCACGTACTGGCTGTTGTGAATGTACGGACCGAGCCCTTGCCATAGTAACATTCCAATATCCTGCATACTAGCTCCTGGATGAATATATACAGCACCGAGTATAAACTTGAAGCTAGTATTAGCGGCGAAGCAAGTAACTTCAGTCATGCACATGTCACCCTTGGTTTTAATGACACGAGTTACGTCTGTAATCGCAACTTGGAACACTTCCGCCGTAGATGTCGATGATAATTTACGATAGATCGCCACTCCACCAGCCGCGTTGGCATTTGAAAATCAAAACACTTATTCAGATCGAAGGTTCAAATTTTTGCTAAATAAATTTGAAATTAAATAAAATTTGTAATTGTAAATGATGAAGTTGAAAATTAAAACATTTACTTAAATTAGATGTTAAAATTCTTGCTCAACACAGTTTAAATAAAGTTTTCTTATATCTGCCACTTTTTCTTAATATTTGTAATTTTAAAGAATCAATTCGAAAATCAAAACATTTATTCAGATCGAAGGTTCAAATTTTTGCTAAATAAATTTGAAACTATTTAAAATTTGTAAAATAATAATTAATTAATTAATTAATTTTAAACTAATAATTTACTTAACACTATCAACATTTATCAATAGTATGACATAACCTATAAACTCAGTTTCTCAACTTTTGTGTCAATCTAACAATTAATCAATCAATCATAGTTTACGATAATGAAATATCAGTGTACAATTATTTACCTTTATTGTTGTAGTTGTTGTAAATGACGAATCTAAGCACTCCACATTTTCACTACAGACACAGCTGACGATACTTTAACCACACGTGTGAACTTGTATTATGACGCTTTCTTGTTTTTCCAACGCCAAGAACGTTCGAGAAAGACAAAGACAGAGACAAGCATGCGCCGATTCAATGCGCCTAATTCTCTAGCGCTGCGCGCGCAGCACTCTCGTTCGGTGACTCATCATAACGTTACCGGGCGTTACACTTTTTCATAAGTGACTCCCAGCCGCAACCTAATTTAAGACGTTGTCACGTCAAAAATAGACATATCCTGACAGCTTACATGAGCTTTTTAGATGACAGCTCTTGATTAATCAAGAAAATGGGTTGGCCAAATATCAGGGAACAGGTTAAATCAATGTTTAGTTGATTTCTGTTCCAATAGATGGCGCTCTGCCTTCTGAAAAGCCCATATGAGCGGTCAGACTATGCCTATTTTATTTTAAATTATCTTCATATTGGCACAAAAGAGCACAGGAGAAAGAGAATTTGATAATAGGTAATATAAGCCTTTTATTAAAACATTTCGCATTACAATCACTCGTTCCAAAATCTAAGAAGTGAAACAATAACAGAGCTATCATTAGGTAAATACGTAATCAGCTTGTCTTTGTCTTCTAAAAATGTTTTTTATTGTGTAACGATATTTTCAGATTATCTGCCGAAATGTAGAACTGAGAGTATACAAGTAGAAATATCTCTCATTTCTATCGGCCAATGAATCAGAGAAAAGCTTGTACAGCTCTGTAAATCTTAGAATTTTTACATTGATAAACATGTGAGAAAGTACCGGGTTTTTAAAATCTTATAATACACTAATGGATAAAACATAAGGAAGTGGAATGTTCTTCATATCGCCGTCGTCTATTTTTTTTTTTCAAGGAGACGGAGGCAAATTTGTTCACACTTGGTTATCTCGTGTGTCTTCAATAAAGGTCACTATGGAACGACATTTGAAAATTATCCCGCATGTGTTTCTTTTGAACGAAAAATCGAAATTTATTCCAAGGAGAAATAACGATTATTTCTAACCTTAGGGATGAAGTATGATAGGATGAATTGTGAAGAGTAATGATAAACGGAAAAATAAAAGAGTCCAGGGATGGGAATCGAACCCACAGTGTTCCGCTTACCGGGCAGATGCCATGTCCACTAGGCTACCCTGGACATCAAACCCTGTATATCAACTATCTTTCAGAGTTATTGTCTTAATCCCATTATACATGCTAAAAAGTACAACTTATTTTTGTGCATAAGTATAAATAAATATATATTTTCAAGATTGAGTCGGAAGATAAATAGATGAAATGAAACCATTTTTCTAAAGCGAACAAAAGATGTCGCCCACTAGAAGGAGTTCAACCGGCACCACCGATATGTTACAGTAGAAGATATTCTTTGCCTCAATGTTTTAGAGATCGTTTATTGGTTATTAGTCAAGACATCCTTAGGTGGTTATCTCACTACAAATGATTTTGTATGTTCAAAAAGAGTTTAAAAGTAGAGAAGAAGAAGAAAAGAACCACAAAGGGTGATAAACACTCCTGAACAAAACTTGAGGAGTTATACCTTTTAGTATATCGGGATTCAGATACAATAACCCTGAAAGATATTACAGTGACCTTTATTGAAGACATACGAGATAACCAAGTGTGAACAAAATTACCTATGAATATTCGAAACTATTATAGACGCTATGATTCTTTTAAAAATTAAACAATTTCTACTGCCTTTACTTCATAACAGATGGCGCGCTATGTATCATAAAATTACCTATGTCTCCTTTAAATGAACAGACAACCGGTAACATCAAAATATGAAACTTCTTTAAGTTTTGTCCATGAGTACACTTCGATATCTATTTACACCAAACTTCATTAAATTTTGATATCCTCGAGATTGGAGAAGAATAAAGGCAGAAGATTCACCAGAATGGAGAGTGGATTACTACAAATAGACAATGTCCCATCATTGTAACTTATGATCAATGTGAAATGTATCAATATTAAAAATTTACCACCCGACTCAATGTTTCCCTTTTTGCCACAAACCTAACATGATATTGACCTTTGTCGATATAGCTCAAAGCTTTATAGACCGACACACACAGCTGTCAAATTAAAATTAATTATTAAACTTAGTATGAAGAATGAATTCGTAACATTCAATTTTGCATATTATTTATTATTAATAGTAAGGATACAAAACAAACTTAGTATATGTGAAACAAAGAACAATAATTATTGTATACAATAGATCCTTTTCAAACACAAGAGCTCATCTATAGCTATTGCTACTTTGTGTAATATCTCAACATCAACTTCGTGCTAAGTTTTCTGCCTTGAAAAGGGCTACAGTGAGTTGTCGAAATGTAGAGAACGAAATACAAAAGAAAATAAAAAGGTAAGGGAAGGAGATATATGAAAATAAGGGAAATATATTGTTGCACCAAGTTGCAGCTTTGCAGGGTCGTCGACCTTGGTTTCTTCTTTCTTGGTGTTATACACATTTCCCGAGCGAATTTCCATACTCAAAGCAAATAAATAAAAGTAAATAAAAATAAATTACCTTTTAAAGTTATTGTGTTTATTTATTCGTTGTCTTCCTCGTAGGTCTTGATCCGCAGTCTTCCTCTCGGTCCTCTCTCGCTCCAATAACCAATCAATATATATGTACAATAAAATATTACAAAAGGAATGAGACAATAAAAAGGAATGATGATAATCTAAATAATCTGCTTTAAATAAATATTTAATATCATAGAATATTTTGAATAAATGTAGGGCCCATTAAAATTGATGCAACAATATCCAAAGTAGAATAAGAGAGTCAGCTTCATGTGAGAGTGTTTTTTTTTATTTTTTTTTTTAATAGGTAAAACCGAAGAACACATATACAAAGGATATACATGCAAATAGCTAAGATACTCTGCACTACTCTTTTATGCTCACCAGATTTTTTTTTTGTCGAAGCGTCGAGATAACTACGAATGCCGGTCAGACAACTCTCCGAGATTCTCTTCTCTATCAAGTCGTGTATAGATGAAGATAAACACTGAAATCAATTACCAATATTGATGACCCCCTTGATTCGAACTATCGGGACAAAACCCCCATACCGCACATCGAGCTGCCTGTGGGTTGACATGAGATCAGAGCAGGATCGGCGCTTATCGTCCGAGATAGGACGCTTCCTTCCTCCCGATATGTACCAACCGGATGCTGCAATCTCCGGGGATTTTACCGCTGGACATGGTCCGGGCTGTCTACGTCTACCTTTGGTGATACCTGATGGTCTGATTGTGGGATTCAATGTAGATTCCTCTTTTGGTAGCATACAGCTCTGGACATGGGCCGGTCTGTCTACGTCTACTTTTGTTGATAGCGGCCTGATTGTGGGTTTGAATGTAGATTCCTCTTTTGGTATTTTACAGCTCTGTACATGGTCTGTGCTGCTGTCTACGGCTACCTTTGTTGATACCTGATGTTCTGATTGTGGAGCTAAATGTAGATTCCTCTTTTGGTAGTTTTACAGCTCTAGACATGGTCCGTGCTGTCTACGATTGTCTTTAGTAATACCCTTGTAGATATCTGTCTGGATTTAGGATTGAATGGAAAAGAACTCTTAGACTCTCAATCCGAGAGTCAACAAATATATAATTGGATAAATACAATGATGTTTAATCAAGGTCTTCTATTTGGTTTATATAAATTCTACAATACCGCGGTCACCGTTCTGAGGAGATTAATAGAATCGCCGAATGTCGTGGTCCATTTGGATGAGGAAAGCGAAGATTAAAACGCGGCTGATTCCACACTAGCCTTTCAGTGATACGCTAACCTATGCACGGTGGAATTCTGTGGCCACTGGACATGCGTCGGACCTGGAGGCTGTTGGGCTCTGTGCTGCCTGGAGTATAGGAGTATAGTCTATGCTTCCTTTCTGTGGTGAATTTATATAAGACCTGTGGTCTTAATAAAGCTGTGTCTTTGTGTTTCTTTTTTCCGAGGATTTTGCCCCTCTGTACATGGCCATGGGTGTCTACAATTGCCTTTGAGATTTTGATATTGAATGTGAAATCTACATGGCCTGGGTTGGCTACGATTGCCTACGAAAGTTCTCTCATATATTATCTTTTCATATTTTATAAATCGTAGCTTGACTGAGAGTAACTCTCACAAACACGACACTCGTTGATTGGTATTTTGTAAGGAGAATAGTTTAGGTTTCCGATAAATCAGCGATGAACTAAGTTCTCAAATAACAATACTTCGAAATATCTGGCACATATATACTCTATTAGTAATAACCCGTACGACTCTATTGAGAAAAAAGTAGTTTTTTTTTTAAATATCTTTAAAATATATTCGTATATATTTGTATCTAGGGGGACCTTGAGCAAGCTGGAATCTCTACCTCACTGCCCCCGGTCCTTGGTATAATTCATCGCGTGTCTGTGAGGGAGCGGGGGTATCATGAATTAAAATTTGAAGAAATGGATTGATGAAAAAAGTCCTAGGATGAAATGAATGGAGAAATAATGCTTGAAAGAAAAATAATAGGACTTAATGGGAAGGGAAGAATAAGAAGAAATAAAGAGATCAAAGTAGCATGTCGTCATTGAAGAGTAGAACTTACTCAAGGAAACATGTCGTCATTAAAGAGCAAGATTCCTCAAGGAAAAATTAAGCCACTGAAGAGAGCAGGACTTTCTCAGGGAAACCTGGAACCATTGAAGAGCAGGACTTGTTCAAGGAAACATAGCGCCATTGAAGAGGAGGATTTTCTCAAGTCAATGTCGCTATTAAAGAGCAGGATTGCTCAAGGTAACATGTCGCCATTGAAGAGCAGGACTTGCTCAAGGAAACATGTCGCCATTGGATAGCAGAACTTACTCAAGAAAACATGTCACCAATGAAAAGCAGGATTTCTCAAGATAACATGTCGCCATTGAAGAGCAGGACTTGCTCAAGGAAACATGTCGCCATTGGATAGCAGAACTTACGCAAGGAAACAAGTCGTCATTAAAGAGCAAGATTCCTCAAGGAAAAATTAAGCCACTGAAGAGAGCAGGACTTTCTCAGGGAAACCTGGAACCATTGAAGAGCAGGACTTGTTCAAGGAAACATAGCGCCATTGAAGAGGAGGATTTTCTCAAGTCAATGTCGCTATTAAAGAGCAGGATTGCTCAAGATAACATGTCGCCATTGAAGAGCAGGACTTGCTCAAGGAAACATGTCGCCATTGGATAGCAGAACTTACTCAAGAAAACATGTCACCAATGAAAAGCAGGATTTCTCAAGATAACATGTCGCCATTGAAGAGCAGGACTTGCTCAAGGAAACATGTCGCCATTGGATAGCAGAACTTACTCAAGAAAACATGTCACCAATGAAGAGCAGGATTGCTCAAGGAAACATATCGCCATTGAAGAGCAGGACTTGCTTAAGGAAGCATAGCACCATTGAAGAGCAGGATTACTCAAGGAAACATGCCGCCATTGAAGAGCAGGACTTGCTCAAGGAAGCATAGCACCATTGAAGAGCAGGATTGCTCAAGGAAACATGCCGCCATTGAAGAGCAGGACTTGCTCAAGGAAACATATCGCCATTGAAGAGCAGGACTTGCTCAAGGAAGCATAGCACCATTGAAGAGCAGGACTTGCTCAAGGAAGCATAGCACCATTGAAGAGCAGGATTACTCAAGGAAACATGCCGCCATTGAAGAGCAGGACTTGCTAAAGGAAACATATCGCCATTGAAGAGCAGGACTTGCTCAAGAAAGCATAGCACCATTGAAGAGCAGGATTACTCAAGGAAATATGCCGCCATTGAAGAGCAGGATTACTCAAGGAAACATGTCGCCATTGAAGAGCAGGACTTACTCAAGGAAACATGCCGCCATTGAAGAGCAGGACTTGCTCAAGGAAGCATAGCACCATTGAAGAGCAGGATTGCTCAAGATAACATGCCGCCATTGAAGAGCAGGACTTTCTCAAGGAAGCATAGCACCATTAAAGGGCAGTATTACTCAAGGAAACATGTCGCCATTGAAGAGCAGGACTTGCTCAAGGTAGCATGTCGCCATTGAAGAGCAGGACTTGCTCAAGAAAACATAGCCCCATTTACGAGCAACACTTGCTCAAGAATGCAATGTCGCTATGAAGAGCAGAACTTACTCAAGAGCAAAGCAACTGAACAACAGAGGTCGTAAATGCTATAAGTCGGGCGTGGCCAATATTTTCAGCAGACGGGCCAAATATTAAAATAACAGTTACAGCTGGAACAGACTAAACTCTTGTTATTTTGATGATATGTACAGTGATGTTACCATTTATGTTCATTTGATGTGGTCTTCAGACCTCGTGTTAGCTACCCCCGCAATAAGTACTGTATCAGCATTTCGAGTCATTAGAATAGCCTCTATCTTCCCTTATTGACATCCATGGAGATCAAAAGCTACTCGCAGACGAGGCGGGCCAGGCAACAAAGTTGGGTTCGACGAGAAGTGAATTGACGCAGCGGAAACAATGTTTCCTGCCCCATGACTCAGCCATTCTCTGTACATTAGCGGTGGCGACCTGTAAAACTTGCTGTTGTGGCACGGAACGTCGTAAATCTGGGTTGGTGGTAGCGATGGGGTCTTTTAAAAAACTGTTTCACTTTATGGCATGGGGCCGCCAGGATATATACCATTAACTACGCCAGGCTCCTACCTACCGGTGAGTGGAAGTAACTGAACTCCTCGGGAATGGAAAGTCGAACGGCTCTTTACATGGGTCGTACTTATAACACAAGCAGTTGTTAATCCTACCCACCATTATTAGCATGGTCAGGTACTTCACGTGTACTTGCAGTACAAGCATTTGTCAACCCTATCTACCGTGATTAGCATGGCTTGGTACTTCACGTGTACTTGCAGTACAAGCATTTGTCAACCCTATCTACCGTGATTAGCATGGCTTGGTACTTCACGTGTACTTGCAGTACAAGCATTTGTCAATCCTATCCACTGCAATTAGCATGGCTTGGTGGTACTTCCCGTGTACTTGCAGTACGAACACTTGTCAACCCTATACACCGTGATTAGCATGGCTTGGTACTTCCCGTGTACTTGCAGTACAGGCACTTGTCAACCCTATCCATCGTGATTAGCATGGCTTGGTACTTCCCGTGTACTTGCAGTACAAGCAGTTGTCAACCCTATCCACCGTGATTAGCATGGCTTGATACTTCCCGTGTACTTGCAGTACAGGCACTTGTCAACCCTATCCACCGTGATTAGCATGGCTTGATACTTCCTGTGTACTTGCAGTACAAGCAGTTGTCAACCCTATCCACCGTGATTAGCATGGCTTGATACTTCCCGTGTACTTGGAGTACAAGCAGTTATCAACCCTATCCACCGTGATTATCATAGCTTGGTACTTCCCGTGTACTTGCAGTACGAACACTTGTCAACCCTATACACCGTGATTAGCATGGCTTGGTACTTCCCGTGTACTTGGAGTACAAGCAGTTGTCAACCCTATCCACCGTGATTAGCATGGCTTGCTACATTACGTGTACTTGGAGTACAAGCATTTATCCAATCCTCTCCATCGTGATTAGCATGGCTTGGTACATTACGTGTACTTGGAGTACAAGCATTTATCCAATCCTCTCCATCGTGATTAGCATGGCTTGCTACATTACGTGTACTTGGAGTACAAGCATTTATCCAATCCTCTCCATCGTGATTAGCATGGCTTGGTACATTACGTGTACTTGGAGTACAAGCATTTATCCAATCCTCTCCATCGTGATTAGCATGGCTTGCTACATTACGTGTACTTGGAGTACAAGCATTTATCCAATCCTCTCCATCGTGATTAGCATGGCTTGGTACATTACGTGTACTTGGAGTACAAGCATTTATCCAATCCTCTCCATCGTGATTAGCCTGGCTTGGTACATTACGTGTACTTGGAGTACAAGCATTTATCCAATCCTCTCCATCGTGATTAGCATGGCTTGGTACATTACGTGTACTTGGAGTACAAGCATTTATCCAATCCTCTCCATCGTGATTAGCATGGCTTGGTACATTACGTGTACTTGGAGTACAAGCATTTATCCAATCCTCTCCATCGTGATTAGCATGGCTTGGTACATTACGTGTACTTGGAGTACAAGAAGTTTTAGAAGGAACTATAGGTGGGATGGGGGCAGCGCAAGAAATAATTCACCTCGAGGCCATGCAAACTTCAGGACAGCCCTGTATACTTGGGGAAAAGAAAAATATGTTCTATGGAAATCGTGGTCGATTAGTTTAAAATGTTATATTCGGGGAAAATGTATATTCCTATATTTTAAAGATACTTCGACGGCCTCCGTATCTTGTACAAGTCTAACCCCACCTGCACTATAAGTAAGTAACCAGACACTCGTATTGTAAGTACAAAAGTCGAAATGGCTCTTCCTGTGTATACATGGGATGTATTTTGAATATAAGTAACCTCAAATCCCTACTGAATATCTATTAACTATATTCTATGGAAGTGTGTTGAATTAATGTTCTGAAATGTTTTTTTTTTATATATATAATGAGGACTCTGGTATAAAACCCAAGGATTTTGACAATACATAAATACAATTTGCAAAATATTACACTTTTAAAACATCTATGATCTTTAATTATAAACCCAAATAAATACCTATTTTGGTTCTGGTTTTCTTCTCTTCAAGAAGGATGTTGAAATCTTGACGATAGAGGTTACCTGGACGGTATTTATTGTTATTAAAATAAGAGGCCTTTCGGCCCAGTAGAGTTTTTTTTTCGACAAAATCTTTAGTCTTCATCAGAAAAAAAATGAAAATAAACTTATGGAAAGTTGTTAAGAATATGTTTGAGATATTAGGGCGTTTCAAAGCGGCCTTTAAAATTTAACACAACATATAGAGAAATCTCTTAATTCAATAAAAGTATCGCTTGAATCAGTATTTAAGGTCAAATGATCATGCTCTTCCAGATATAAGTTTATTTTTAAAGAGTTTAATTCAGATCTATAGAGCTCTCATTCCCGAGAGAAAGCTAGAGATCTGAATTAAATTCTATAAAAATAAACCTATCTCTGGAAGCATGATGTTTTCACCTTAAAAACAGAAATTTCTGTATGCTGCGTTGAATTTGAAAGGCCGCGTGAAAACGCTTCTAATACATCAAACATAGTTTTAACACCTTTTCATAAAGTTCTTTTTTTTTTCTGACGAAGACAAAAGATTTCTGTCGAAATTTCGAAAAACTTTACTTTCCAAAGTGCCTCGTACTTCAAGAACAAGGATGTTGAAATGTATTGATGGTAGTCCACATACCTTCCATTCCTATCATGATGAAAACATCATTCCACTAAAAAAAACTTGTTCAAACGAGAAACGAATTCATGAGAAGCACTCCAATTCACGATATGCAAACACTTGGTTTGTGGCTCCTTGAGTGCACTCAGGTGTCTACTGCAATGTCCGTGGGAAAGGTAAACATCGACCGTTATCTACAACTCGAGATAGCCGTGACGTCACAACCTCCATCCATATTGCCTATTTTCTTTCTTCATCTGGAGATTGAATTGAATAATTGTGTTGTGTTGTTTGGGCGAATGGACACATTTACTAATTAACACAAAGCAATAACGTTCCATCTATAAATATAAAATGAAAGGATTTAAAAGCACGATAAAATAAACATTCATGCTTTTAAACCCTTTCATTTTATATGTATAGATGGCGCGCTATTGCTTTGTGTTAATTTATGCCTAACTGGCCTTGTCTTTATTATTTGCGGAAGAGCATTGCTCGATGCAAATATTTGAATGTAATTCTACTGTCCTATAAGCTTATGTCCATAGTTTTCTTGAAACTCATTTCTAAGATTCCATCCTTCAGTGCTGCGTATATAAGCAGAATCGTCCAATACAGTATTAGAGCTCTGAGAAGCAGTCTGGTGGATTAAATTGGCGAAACCGCTGGGAGGGTTCACCACTGATGAGCCAAGCCCTCCCAATATATTTTTTCATCGCAGTAAGGGCAGTAGAAGTTTGTATTATGTATAAAAGAAACATTCGTGCGTTTAAATCCTTTCATTTTATATGTATAGATGGCGCGTTATTGCTTTGTGTTAATTTATGCCTAACTGGCCTTGTCTTTATTGTTTGCGGAAGAGCATTGCTCGATGCAAATATTAGAATGTAATTCTACTGCCCTATAAGCTTATGTCCATAGTTTTCTTGAAACTAATTTCTAAGATTACACCCTTCTGTGCTGCGTATATAAGCAGAGTCGTCCAATACAGTATTAGAGCTCTGAGAAGCGGTCTAGTGGATTAAATTGGCGAAATCGCTAGGAGGGTTCACCACTGATGAGCCAAGCCCTCCCAATATATTTTTTCATCGAAGTAAGGGCAGTAGAAGTTTGTATTATGTATAAAAGAAACATTCGTGCTTTTAAATCCTTTCATTTTATACTACTTATTATTGTTTTTTAAGTTAAAGTAACTTTGTGTACTTATGTTAGCGATTGTTTGTATATAAGTTTATGCCAAGCCCTTTCTTTCTTCTTTCCCCTTATATTTGGTACATTGTAAATAATTCTTCAAATTAAAGACAATTCGGCCAGTAAATTTATTATCTCGACGTTTCGATAAAATCTTTAGTCCTCGTCAGGAGCGAACATAATTAAAAAATTTTGCAAAGCGTTAAGATTATTCTTAAGAATTATCGTTAAGAATAATTTTTAACGATTTCCTAAATGTTTTAATTTTGTTCGCTCCTGACGAGGACTAAAGATTTTTATCGAAATGTCGAGATAATAAATTTATTGGCCGAATTGTCTTTAATTTGAAGAATTATGAATGCCGGCCAGGCAGCCTTTATCTTTACAATATTGTAAATAACATTGCTGATTGTTATTGTTACTATTACTGTGTTATTCCTGTATATCCTCTTCTATACTCGGAGAATCTGTATAAGTTCAAAAGGTATTAATAAAGCTTTTTGTTGTTAAGAGATATTATCGAAGCGTGAATCAGTTTATATTTACATAGAGAATACTTAATAAAATATAAACAGATTCAAATTTATATTTGTGATTTTTAATTTACTACAATATGAATCACCTTGCTTGAATAATAGTATTGATTGTAAATATATCTTGAACGGGGCAATTTAAATACTTTTATTTGTTACGATAAATTCTCTTAAATCTTGTTATTAATATAATCCCTTCGGTAAAGTTATAAATAGAAGACAATTCACTGAGAGAAAAGTTTCTTTATACAGTTAAACCTGTCTATAGCGCCCCCTCTAAATAGCGCCTTCCTCTCTATAGCGCCCGATTTTAAATACGTAGTACGATGCGATTTACATTAAAAGTTACCTGTCTATAGCACCCCCTCTCTATAGCGCCCGATTTTAAATACGTAGTACGATGCGATTTACATTAAAAGTTACCTGTCTATAGCACCCCCTCTCTATAGCTCCTATTTTAGTGAGTTCCAAGAGGGGGCGCTATAGACAGGTTTTACTGTATAGCGACAATATAAACTTTCGGGCTCAACGGCCCTTCGACAGGTATATCTACGCTACTGAAGTTTTTTGAATTTAAACATATTCATATACAGTTAAACCTGCCTATAGTGCATCCTCTAAATAGCGCCTTCCTCTCTATAGCGCCCGATTTTAAATAGTACGATGAGATTTACATTGTCTATATGCAACCAGTCTATAGCACCCCCTCTCTATAGCACCCTATTTTGGTGAGTCCCAAGAGGGGGCGCTATAGACAGGTTTTACTGTATATACATACAATGAAGTAGGAAATATGAGATAAATATGCAAAAATACTGATTTACATAATACAGTTAGATCATTGAAAAAAAATAATTATTTTGAACGATTCCTCGTCTTCACTACTTCGTCTTGGAACTCCGCTTTTGCCGGTCCCAAGCCCGGATGAAAAAGGAGGGGGAGCAGGAACAAGCTCACTAAAAAACCTGGGCTCAGCTGGCCCGGCTGATAGTACCCTGTTAGGGCTCATAATCCAGGGATACATGATGAGCAGTGTTTGTCCTCCATATTAGGAGCGGCTGCACATGGCGTCTGTTCCTCATGTCAGAGGCGGCCATTTCTTTTGAAGCTAAGTCGGCCTGTCACTGAGTAGTGCTCCCAGTCTTAATGACAAAGGCAGACGCATTCTACTTCACCCAGTCATGATGGTGTTAACTAAGTGCAATACTCAACCTGGAACCCCAAAATACATTATTGACTGTATTGACTCGTCCATTGATGAGCTCTACTCTTCCCCTGCAGACACCATCAACAAGCTCTACAAGCTTGATACCCTGATATGATTGAGTGGAGATAAGAAAGAAGAAGAAGACTAACGTGACAATATTATAGCTGTAATATAGTCTGATCCCTCTCTTTCAATACCAGATAACATCTCTCTTCATTTCTTTTTGAATTTGCCGGTTGAAGAGCAGATTTTGCTCATAAGATTGTAACACCTTAAAATAAAGAAACGTTTTGCTCTAAGTTTTGCTTTTTCGAATACTGTTATGGGCTTGATCTCTAATAAAGGTTTGTATGTGTGTGTGTGCTTATTCGAATATTTCTGAGTAACTATTTTATTTATTTATTTCAACACACAAAAAACGATATTACCACTAAGGATAATTGCATCGATTTACATTTTTATACAGAAACAGTGTTATAAACTCATTATATAATTTTAAAATATATATATAAAAGAAACGATAATATTAGATTTGTGTGTGTGCCTTTTTGAATATTTCTGGGTAACTATTTTTATATATTTATTCAAACACACAAAAAACGATATTTCCACTAGGGACAATTGCGTCGATTTATATTTTAAAGAGAAACAGTTATATAACACATTATACAATAAAAAATATTATGAAAAAAGAGACAATAAGATAGATTTGGAACCTGATCCTTTCGGGTTAAAAAGATATTCATATATTACTGCTATTACTATTGTTACTCCTGAATGTATCCTACATTTCTACTCTCAGAATCTGTATAAGACTAAAAAGTCTTAATAAAGTTTTTGTTGTTGTTTGACATTCATAAATATATTTTAAAATGTGGTTAAATCTCTCAATTCTCTCTGATATTTATTTAAAAAAAATTCATATATACATCTACAACATTATTAACTGTAGAACGACATTTGAAAATTATCCTGCATGTGTTTCTTTTGAACGAAAAATCGAAATTTAATTTAAGGAGAAACAACGATTATTTCTAACCTTAGGGATAAAGTATGAAAGGATGAATTGTGAAGAGTAATGATAAACGGAAAAATAAAGTGTCCAGGGATGCGATTTCATGAAACACATGCGGGATAATTTTCAAATGTTCTACAATCATAAGCCGTATTATATTGTATTATTATTAACTGTCTGTTGTCTAGCGTTATAGAAGAGTGGGTATTCTAACAGTAGGTATCTAGAGTTCTGGGTTCCCTTGCCACACAGGGTAACTAGCGCTCGTATAAATTAAATACAAAGCTTTTTTCGAAATGAGAGGTGATGACAAAGTTGAGGTACGTGAATATTTGAGAAGAAAGAAAGAGCCGAGAGAAAGTGGGATGACACAAGGTAGGATGATAAGGTCCCACGGAGATTGTGGGTGTTTGGCCAAGGAATTGGGGTCAACACAGGACCTTTGCAGCTGGCCATCTGGACAGTCTGAAGCGAGGTCTCTTAAATTCCTCACTACTTGAGACGTTGTTCCTAGCTGCTTTCTCTTGACAATTTCTTTTTGCCCGCTTTCTGAGCTTATCAGAAATTCAGTGAATATAAATAAATAAAAATATATATTTGACCATTAACCCCCCAACTTTGTAGTTTTCTCATCATTAGATATTCTGATATTTTGTTCGTTTCAGAAGGAATATTATTTCAAAATGTGAAGGTATTGATTGAAAGTGATTACCGCCGTCTGAGGTTGTCAGAAAAATAAATTCAGTGAATATAAATAAATTAAAATATATATTTGACCATTAACCCCCCAACTTTGTAGTTTTCTCATCATTAGATATTCTGATATTTTGTTCGTTTCAGAAGGAATATTATTTCAAAATGTGAAGGTATTGATTGAAAGTGATTACCGCCGTCTGAGGTTGTCAGAAAAATAAATTCAGTGAATATAAATAAATTAAAATATATATTTGACCATTAACCCCCCAACTTTGTAGTTTTCTCATCATTAGATATTCTGATATTTTGTTCGTTTCAGAAGGAATATTATTTCAAAATGTGAAGGTATTGATTGAAAGTGATTACCGCCTTTTGAGGTTGTCAGAAAAATAAATTCAGTGAATATAAATGAATAAAAATATATGTTTAACCATTAACAACAACTGTGTATTTTTTATTATCATTAGATGTTCTGCTATTTTGTTCGTTTAAAAGGAGGAAGATTATCTGAAAATGTGATGGTATTGATTGATTGATTAGTAACGCATCAGCTTTTCACAAATTCTGGAAAACAGCACAGACAATAGGCGCTACACAGATGATGGATCCAACTTGAAGAAAGGTCGATCTTAATCTTCACTTTCTGTAGATATTATATTTAATAATAATTATATTGATGGCTTGCCGTTTTCATTATAAATACATACCCAGCCTCTTTGGAAAATCTTCCATGAAATACACTTATGGACAAAACTTAAGGAATTTTTCTATTTTAATCATAAACCACTCCTTAGTTGCATATATAACGGCGGATTTCCCATATATGTAAATTCGAACGTTCTCCTTAAAAAAATTAATCATTCGAGAAGAAAACACAAAGCCAGATCATATATCTATAAAAATATCGCTTCTCAGACACAAAGTTTGGAGCGGGACGTTTCACAAGAGTGACATCCACGGCGCCAATTTATAATTGTAACGAATAATATTTGGAAAATTTGCCGGGAGGAAATTGTCCCATAGAAGCATTGGGCGCCTCTCCCGTCAAAATAAACGTCAATAGATGGCGATCAGGTTTTGACGTTTATTTTGACGGGAGAGGCGCCCTATGCTTCTGTGGAATAATATTTGAATAAAAACATTTAATCGGTTGAAACCCGGGCGTTGCCCGAGTCATTCGCCTAGTATATTATATAAATTAAGGGATATAACCGTAAGTATATATTATAAATACATTAATCTCAACAATGACCAAAATAAAATTTATATATAACTAAAGAAACTATATATACATTGTGTTTTTACTGAATGAATAAAGGCACATAATGCGCTATGAAATAAAAGAAGATAAGAGGTCAGTAGGCCTTGAAACCGTCAATTTGCATGACAACAACGTAGTTTCATGGTTGTGGGTCCAGGACAGGAAACCCAGGTATTGTCCAGCTCGGGCGGGGACATCCCGGGGCAGGAAGCGTCTACCTGAAATAATGGGCCCGGCTCTTCATCCCAACATTCCACCAGCAGGTGCTATGAGGACGTACCTGCAGAAAAAAAGTTTGAAGTTTGGTATTGTCTTCTCAATGAGACAGACTTCAGGAAACTTTTTTTTGGACCCTGTAAGAAAAAAATCAACTTTTTACTCACCGCATTAGATCACCACGTGAGCTAACACTAAAATTTCACAACCAGGTGTCAAAATGGTTTCGCTACATGGATGGTAAGAAGAATAAAAAAATTGGCAAATTGGAAGATGGTTAATCCTTCCACCCCTTTTCCATTTTTTTTCCTCTCCGGGATGGCCCTGCCCCAGATTGCCCCATGCTGATTGATTCTCAGCACCAACAAGCCTGACGAGTAATTGCTCAATAAAATTGAAATTTTCAATTTCTCGCGGGGAGAAAGGATAAAAGAAGAAAGAGCGCTAAAAGATTTTTTTGTTCGATTTTTTTTTCTCTTTTTCGTCTTATACGCAGGGCACCTGTGAGACCTTCGTGCAAGAAAAATTATGACGGCACATAAATTTAATGAGATAGCTGCTAGAGATCCCCGAACATAATTCTTTCACGATGTTTTTTTGTTGAGGTCTTGGCTTCACAAAATTTGAAACCAATTTCCAAACAATTTCGAAGTGGATAATAAATTAGAAACTTAAATTTATTGTTATTATACTTCTGCCCGCGCGTTATATAGTAAATATGTAATGTATCACAATTTAGGATAAAAGTCATGTAAGAAATGATGGACGCGATCTCAACGAAGAATAAATTTCCTTGTGGCTTGATGTTTGAATAAAATTATATATCTTTCACTTTATTATTTATGTCTTTCTCTATGTATCTTATTTATTAAATAATTAAATTAGCAGTAGTCTCGAATGATTTAATGTTCTCATAAAGAAGGGGACAAAGTCTATTATGAAATTCTGAGAAGTTGACTCACATCTACCAGAAGTCTCGTCTTCCATCCAAACGCTGTTTAATTCTTTAACGACAGTTTGACGTAAAAACTATCAGTAAAATAACGGATATTATAACAAAATATAACGACAATTGAAGAGGAATGTCTTAGAAGAACTTTATTCGCAAGCTTTCGGACGTCCTTCTACAGGCTTTAAAATGACAAAAAATAAATAAATATGATAAGAATATTAACAGAGCAAGATAGCACAATTTTGCATATTAATTATGTATATACGAAATTTACGTTTTTACACACACACACACACACGCATACACACACAAAAACCTTTATTAAGACACACAGGTCTTACAGAGGATTCTCCTTGGGGTTACAAGACGGAGAAACCTATGAAAGTGGGAAATATACAAAGGGGTAAAAATGGAGAAAGGTTATATACACATGGTAAATATATACAGATTATTATTTGAATAATCCTATGGAAAATAAGAATATGGATTTAGAAAAAAAAATATTTTGGAAATATGGGTGGGAGAAGTGGAGAGCGAATAGAGGAAAGAAAACAGGTATTTACATATGGAACATACATATAATGGAACAAGTCAATTTAAGCTCTTCTGCTCACACAGCACAGGTGGACCATGGCTCTTTTCAAGAAATCTTTAAGAGATTTTCCAGGAAAATCCGAGTGTTCAGAATTTACATTTTCACTTTCATTTATATTTATAAATACTATATTTTTCTCATATGTAAAAATATCTTGTTCTATTAATACTCCTCTCATATTTCTTTCTTTTTGTCATTGTAAAGCCTGTAGAAAGACGTCTGAAATCTTGCGAATAAAGTTCTTATAAGACATTCCTCTTCAACCATCGTTATATTTTGTTATTTATATTCTAAGAGTTCAATTTAGCCAACGAATATTATAGTTTGGATCTGGAATATCTATAACTTAGGAGGTTATTTATGTCACCCAGGACACTACCAATCCTTCTCTCACGAGGACAGGATTTGATTCCTTATAGAGGGACTGCACTTCTTCAAGAGCAGGGTTCTATTTTGGCTGGATAGAGCACTGTTCTAGTCCTTAAGGTGCAGGGTTTTATTCCTGTTGGCTAGAACCCTGTAAGTCCATCAGGGACAAGACTCTATTCCAGATATCTAGAACTCTGCGACTTCTTCAAGGCCAGGTCTCTTAGACCCTATGCTTGAATTTTTTTTCTCTAAATGGCGTTGTAATTATATAACAAATAATTATTCTCAATTAAAAAAAAAATATCAACAAAATGCATTCAAAATTTGATTAAAAGGAGAAAATAAATATTCCAGCCCTCATCATTGAACAATTAGATTTATATGAAGGAGTATAAAAGCGGCGATTGGGAATATATTGAGGGAAGAGGTAGAAAAATAAAATGAAACAAATTCTTACACACACACACACACTAAACAATTGTTTCCCATTAAATAGAAATTCATGATGATCATCCCCCGCCGCTTTGATTATAAGAATCATATGATCTAATTGTTCAATAACAGTAGCTGAAATATGAATTTTCTCCTTTTAGTGAATTTTTAATAAAAAATACCTGTTTTTTTCCTCTTTTCGCTCTCCACTTCTTCCATCCATATTTCCAAATCCATATTCTTATTTTCCATAGGATCATTCAAAAATAATAATCTATATATATTTATCATGTGTATATAATCCTTCTCCATTTTTACCCCTTTGTATATTTCCCACTTTCATAGGTTTCTCCGTCTTGTAACCCCAAGGAGAATCCTCTGTAAGACCAGTGTGTCTTAATAAAGGTTTTTGTGTGTGTGTGTGTGAATTTTTAATAAAGGCTTAATTTTTAAAACACAAATTATTATTTTTAAAATAGAGCAATCCATAAATAAATCTTTAATTAAAAAGGCATATATTGGATCAAAATATCATTTATTTTAACAATATTTTGACGTTATGTGTCGCTGAGTTTGTTGTTGACACACTTTAAAATGTTATAACACCTTGATAATGGTTGGCGTTCAGCCAACTGGAATATTGGCAAAATAAATGATATTTTGTTCCAATATATGCCTTTTTAATTAAATAAATTATTATAAATATATATATTTACCATAACAATTACTTTTTCAAAAAATCGTAAACAAATTTCAAAATATATATTAAACCTAAAAACCATTCAAATATTCACATCAACATTAAAAAAAAAAAACCTCAAAATATTGGTAAATAAAAACACTTAATACATGAAACTAGAAAAAAATATATATTAAAATAATATTATACACCCATACCTCGCTTTGCGTCGGGGTTATGTTCCCAAAAAAACACGACGCAAAGTGAAAATATGTGAAGGCGCAATCAAAAACAAAGGTGTTGCCATATTTTAGGAAAAAAAAAATTAAAGACTCGAATCCAAAACAACGCAACTTCGAAAATCTAACGACGCACAGTGAAAATCAGTAAAAATTAAGCAGCGACGCAACTTCGAAAAAAACGCAAAGCGAGGTATTGGTGTATGAGAGAAAAAAAGAGAAAGGGAAACTTAAGAAAGAAGAGCCAAAAAAAGGTAAGCCATTTAAAATGAATGAAAGGCATGCCCTGAGCCGTTCAATCAAATTTTTAGATGGCAAAGTGCTCCATCTTTCGGAATAAATATCAACTAAACATTGATTTCAGCTTTTTTTCCCAGGATATTGGTCATTACACTTTATGATGAATCAAGAAAAGCCAACCACATACGCGTTTCAGGCTGTCATCAGCGTGGGGCAAGCTGTACCTCAACGACCATACAAAGACTGTTCCAAGTTGACCATATATATTTATCAGATAATAAAAATGCATATATTGGATTGATCAATCCAATATATGCCTTTATATTATACTAGAAGAATGACCCGGCTTCGCCCGAGAAATCCCCCGAGTGAAGTATCCTTCATACTGAAAGTACATCAATAATAACTAGTAGAAGTGCCATAGAATAGCAATACAGAAGAAACACATAAACTACAGGAAAAAAAGTGTGTAATGGCAAAAATTGTATTATATTAGTGTTTAGGTATTTGATTTAATTATTTTTTTTGCAATCCATTTAATTGTTTCAAAATTAATATAGTTTGAATAAGTGAGTTTTAAAAATTGTAAAAAAAGAAAATGCATCGGTCGGGAATCGAACCCGGGCCGCCCGCGTGGCAGGCGAGCATTCTCGCCATTGAACTACCGATGCTTATAAGAAATGGCCATATTTGGGTATTTATTCCATTCACAAAAGCAAACGGTGACAGAATTGATTAAGAATTGATTGATGGCTCTGGTACTTGTATATTTTAATAATGATTTAAATATTAATTGCTCTATTTTCAGAACAATATATTAAAAATAAAGAAAGTATATCCTGACCAGGAGCACATGTGCTTTACAGAAGGCAAGAGCTACATCTGGTGGAACAGAAATCAACTAAACATTGACTTAGCCTGTTCCCTGATATTTGGCTAACTCAATTTCTTTATAAATCAAGAAAAGCCATCCACGAACGCGTTTCGAGCTGTTGGCGCTCGTCAGCGTGGAGTAGGCTGTACCACTGCGACCAAAAATAATTTTTGGTCCCAGAGGCTTCTTGAGAAACCAAGAAATGGGTATTTAAGGCCAAATTTACACATGAAAAAAACAATATATACTTATGTAATATTAAAATGTATTATAAAATAAAGCTTCCTAAAGAATGTAACATATTTTTCTCTCCCTTTCAATATCATAAATATTTAAAATATGTAAATAATAATGTGTATATAAAAATAGTATTTATCATTAATTTGTTAACGTGATAATCCTGTTGAAAGACTGATAAGTCAGAAAGCTTTAAAATAAAAAGTTGAACAAGAAACTTAGCCCTGAAAGCTTTATTTATGTAATATTATTTATAAAATGTATTATTCAATGATCCATAAAAATGCTGTAAAAAAGAAAGACTTAACCGAACATTCAAACATACCAAAAATTTCTGTTTGATGAGAAAGACAGAACCAACATCCAATTATTTGTTTAGGCAGATACGATAAGTTAACAATGATAAAACGGTGTTTACCTTACAACCCTGAACACGAGGATTTCCTGGGAAATCTCTTAAAGATTTCTTAAAAAATACATGGCCCACCTGTGCTGTGTGAGAGCTTAAATGGTCTTGTTTCATATGTAAATACCTGTTTTCTTTCCTCTTTTCGCTCTCCACTTCTCCCATCCATATTTCCAAATTTTTTTATTTTTTTTTCTCTTTTTTTGATTTTTTTTTATTCTTCTTATTTTTTATTCTTTCTTATAATCTGTATATATTTACCAAATGTATATAATCTTTCCCCATTTTTTATTTCCCACTTTCATAGGTTTCTCCGTTTTGTAACCCCAAGGAGAATCCTCTGTAAGACCTGTGTGTCTTAATAAAGGCTTTTGTGTGTGTGTGTGTGTATTATTCAATGAGAAATATAGTTCTTCAAATAAAAGACACTTCGGCTTTAAAAGATTTACTGGCCGAAGTATCTTTATTTTGAAGAACTATGAATGCCGGCCAGGCAGCCTCTATCTATACGATAGATAAATATATAATGTTATATTTCCTTTGAAATTATAGTTATTTTTAAATGTTTATACAGTAAACTCTCCTATAACGCGATTAATGTGTTTCGTTTTGTATGAAATCGCGTTATAGGAATTCGCGTTGTACGAAATAAAACTTGTATAACGCGAATGTTGTTAGGGTAAATTGTTAGTGACAAATATCGCGTTGTACGAAAATTCGCGTTTTATAAATAAACTAGCCGAGTGACCCGGGCAACGCCCCGGGTTTACCCGAAGGACCCGCAGGTGAGAAACTATAGAAGAAAAATTTTAACAAATCAGAAAATGAAATTGCAAACAACAGAACTACACTACTTTAAGGACATGAGAGCACATGCACTGTATCACCATACGTGTACCATTTTCAAAGACCCTGCTTAGGATTAAAACTTCTCAGAAGCATAACAATAGTACCAACCTAGAGGTTAACTGGTGTGGATGCATTCCTCTGGGAGTGAGACTACTGAGAAATTCAGTAGGGAGTTATTTTGCTTCTCCGCATTCTAACACTCCAACTGTTAACACTGTGGAAACACTGACTCATGTTTGGTAAGCAATTTCAGGGAAGAAACTATAGACATTGGATTAAATAAATTATTAATTAAATTGCATTAAATAAAAATTATTAGATTTAAATAAATATTATTAGAGTGAAAAAAAAAAAAGAAAGAAATTAACAAATTAGAAAATAAAATTTCGAAAAATACAACTATATTGCAGATAAGATAAGAGGACCTTATTAAAAATACATAAACAAACTGTAATTCGACACTCGATAATTCGACACTTTCGATAATTCGACCATTTTAAAAATCAAATTTACAAGGTTGATTGTTGTTTAAATACAACTTTGCTTCTGCATGCATAAACACAGGCTCTTGTAGCAAGAACCCAAATATTATTTATAGTCATAGCAAAAGCAAACTTTAGTGAAAACTGATGCCTCTTCAGAATGAATGGAAGACTGAAATCTGAAGGAGCAGAAGATATGGGTCATTTATACTTTCACCAATGCCTTTAGGATCTTTGCGATGGAACGCGTATGGTGTTTCAGCGCATGTGCTCTCATGTCCTTGAAGCACATATACTGACAGTGCCCAAAGTTGAACACACTGTATAGTGTCTGAAATATCTTTGGCCCCTTCGGATACCAACCTTCGCTTCATTCTAGAGAGGCGTTAGTTTTCATGTCATATCTGTAATATAGTTTTGTTGTTTGCAATTTTCTTTTTTTTTTTCCTTTCAAATATGTATCCACTCTGAAATATAGTTTGTAAATTTTTATTCCAATTTATTTTCTTATATATATATGTATTTTTTTTTCATTTCCAAAATATTTATTTATACTTTCACCAATGCCTTTAGGATCTTTGCGATGGAACACGTATGGTGTTTCAGCGCATGTGCTCTCATGTCCTTGAAGCACATATACTGACAGTGCCCAAAGTTGAACACACTGTATAGTGTCTGAAATATCTTTGGCCCCTTCGGATACCAACCTTCGCTTCATTCTAGAGAGGCGTTAGTTTTCACTAAGGTTGGCTTTTGCTATGACTATAAATAAGGCTCAAGGCCAAACCTTGGCTACAAGAGCCTGTGTTTACGCACGGACAACTTTATATGTAGCTTTTTCAAGTGTGCGAACATTGGATAGCATACATGTAAAGATGACCCATATCTTCTGCTCCTTCAGATTTCAGTCTTCCATTCATTCTGAAGAGGCATCAGTTTTCACTAAAGTTGGCTTTTGCTATGACTATAAATAATATTTGGGTTCTTGCTACAAGAGCCTGTGTTTATGCATGCAAAATCAAAGTTGTATTTAAACAACAATCAACCTTGTAAATTTGATTTTTAAAATGGTCGAATTATCGAAAGTGTCGAATTATCGAAAGTGTCGAATTATCGATAGTGTCGAATTACAGTTTGTTTATTTATTTTTTAATAAGGTCCTCTTATCTTATCTGCAATATAGTTGTATTTTTCGAAATTTTATTTTCTAATTTGTTAATTTTTTCTTTTTTTTTTTCACTCGAATAATATTTATTTAAATCTAATAATTTTTATTTAATGCAATTTAATTAATAATTTATTTAATCCAATGTCTATAGTTTCTTCCCTGAAATTGCTTACCAAACATGAGTCAGTGTTTCCACAGTGTTAACAGTTGGAGTGTTAGAATGCGGAGAAGCAAAATAACTCCCTACTGAATTTCTCAATAGTCTTACTCCCAGAGGAATGCATCCACACCAGTTAACCTCTAGGTTGGTACTATTGTTATGCTTCTGAGAAGTTTTAATCCTAAGCAGGGTCTTTGAAAATGGTACACGTATGGTGATACAGTGCATGTGCTCTCATGTCCTTAAAGGACATTGTTTGCAATTTCATTTTCTGATTTGTTAAAATTTTTCTTCTATAGTTTCTCACCTGCGGGTCCTTCGGGTAAACCCGGGACGTTGTCCGGGTCACTCGGCTAGTTAACAACATATTAGACAGCAGAGCGCAAAAATGTAGAAAACTGTATGTATATAATTGTATGCAAATAATTGTATGTATAGATCAATGAGTAAAATATTTTTTTTTTGCTTATCCCTAGTACACGTGGTACAGGCCTTGATAATCATGGTGGGTAGAGTAGGCGACTGTTTTTACTGTAAGTACACCACATGTCTAAACATGTGAAAAGCAGTTCGACTTTGCATGTACAAGTGTGCCAGAGCCCCGTTTGATTACCTGCGCTTGCTGGTGGGGTTGGACTTTTGCAAGAATCAGAAGCCATTGGAGCTTTTTTTTTTTATTTTTTCAGAAAAAAGTGCCCAATGCGGGAATCGAACCCGGGTCGTAGCGGTCGAAAACCAACGGCTTAGACCATCCTTCCACCAACCCCCAGTAAAATAAGTAAATAAAAAGAAGACCAAAAATAAGTGATAATAGTTTATTGAATAACAAATAAAAAAAAATCTTTCAGGTGAAAAATTATAGGCATTGGTAAAAAAGTATACAAGAGAAATAGCCTAGCGGTCAGGGGAGTGAGTCTTCCACGGCCTTTCCGAGGCATGACAGAAGACGCTCAAAAAAAAAAGGTAAAATAAGAACCAAGCAGAGGAAATCTATAAAACTGAAAGCCAGGACAGGCATAAAAAGAAAATTCCAAGCATGTGAGGAAACAATTGATGAAAAAAAAAGGATTCCAAAAAAATACTGCAAAAAAGAAACCAGACACAAAAAGCAACAATTGAGTACACAAATACAGCATCAGCCTATTTATGAGATGAAAAAAAAAGACAGACACAAAAATGGAGCTAAATTCAAATGAAAAACTATAACAAATTAATAAAAGAAAATAAGACCTAATCCAAATAATTTAATTTAAAAAAAAAGTCACACACTATTAAATTATTTGGATTAGGTCTTATTAATGAGAAAAAAAAAAGATGCCAAAGAGAGATGAAAAGATGCCAAAAAAGATAACCAGATACAAAAATTGTGCTAAATTCAAATGAAAAACTATAACAAACATTTATAAAAGGGGGGTTGGACTTTTGCAAGAATCAGAAGCCATTGGAGCTTTCAAAAATAAGTGATAATAGTTTATTGAATAACAAATAAAAAAAAATCTTTCAGGTGAAAAATTATAAGCATTGGTAAAAAAGTAAACAAGAGAAATAGCCTAGCGGTCAGGGGAGTGAGTCTTCCACGGCCTTTCCGAGGCATGACAGAAGACGCTCAAAAAAAAAAAGGTAAAATAAGAACCAAGCAGAGGAAATCTATAAAACTGAAAGCCAGGACAGGCATAAAAAGAAAATTCCAAGCATGTGAGGAAACAATTGATGAAAAAAAAAAAGGATTCCAAAAAAATACTGCAAAAAAGAAACCAGACACAAAAAGCAACAATTGAGTACACAAATACAGCATCAGCCTATTTATGAGATGAAAAAAAAAGACAGACACAAAAATGGAGCTAAATTCAAATGAAAAACTATAACAAATTAATAAAAGAAAATAAGACCTAATCCAAATAATTTAATTAAAAAAAAAGCAACAATTGAGTACACAAATACAGCATCAGCCTATTTATGAGAAGAAAAAAAAAGACAGACACAAAAATGGAGCTAAATTCAAATGAAAAACTATAACAAATTAATAAAAGAAAATAAGACCTAATCCAAATAATTTAATTAAAAAAAAGTCACACACTATTAAATTATTTGGATTAGGTCTTATTAATGAGAAAAAAAAAGATGCCAAAGAGAGATGAAAAGATGCCAAAAAAGATAACCAGATACAAAAATTGTGCTAAATTCAAATGAAAAACTATAACAAACACTTATAAAAGATAGAATAAAAGTAATAATTCAATCTACAATTCGAAAAATAATATAACCTGGTGAGTTCCCAGAAAAGGTTAACTTTGGTAGGCGGCGCTGTACGTTGACACCGCCGTACCTTCGAGCCGTTTTACACGTTGACACCGCCGTACCTTCGAGCCGTTTTACACGAGTTAAAGCGAAGATTTTGGACATAGTGATTTTTACATTTCGATCTTTTATATTAATATATATACTTACTATTTCGAATTATTTTTCTAAAAACGAACATTATTTATTTTAATTATCTGAAACTAACCTAATTCAACTTATCTAAAACTAACCTTATTTAGCGATTAAACTAACATAATTTAACCTATTTGAATCTAACCTCATATACACTTTTACACTACCTTTTCATTTCAAAATTAAATTAAAATAAGTTTATATTAAATAATAACCTTTTTTAAAAATCGACTTTCTGGTTCACACTTTTGTATCTAATCAATTATGTATTTCTTTATTTCTCTCTATAAAACTACGCAATTGTAAACAAAAGAATTGATGATGATAAATGCAAAAAATCTACGATTGTAAAATAGATTAAATTAAAAAATAAAAATAACTGTTAACATTAGGAAAATAAAAACAGGCCTATCATACGAAGAAAAAAATAACGAAAATTTTGGTATACAGATCGTTATGTGTAGTTCAGAATCTTCGGAGGAGATAGCTAACGACTTTACAATGGAAAACTCTGTTACGGTATTATCTATATAGATTTGTCGCAATTTTTTTTATCGCGTTGTAAAAACTCGCGTTATAGGAGAGTCTACTGTACATTATTTATATTCTAACGATTATTAATAGCTCTACTTCTGATTTTTTTTTGCGGAATGCATCCAACCGTCAATTACGGGGAAGAAATGGTTGCGTCTATTATTTGCATTTGAAAGGAAATATATTAATTAAATTCTATAGTCAGAGACCACCCAGAAGTATGTAATTTAGTACGGTTGCATTGTCATCGGGATTAAGCAAGGGTCGGACTTCTATGCGGTGTCTGGAAGTGTATTAGAGATTGAGAACATATGATTTGTGGATAGATTTTGTTGCAAGTTGAATAAAAAATGTAAAAATACTTAGCACATGACTGTATTTATAGTTTCTGTTAATTATTTAGAGTTCGATAAAATAATTCCTTGAATCAATATAAAAATACAAACATTAGGACTACGTAAAAAGTTTATTATTTCTTAAATTTTTCCCTGGAGGCCTAATGTTTATATTTTAATTATTCAGAGTTACAAGAGGGGTTCGGTGGAAGGATGGTCTAAACCAGGGGTGGCGAACCTTTTTATATTAGAAGGCCAATTTTCATTTTACCATTTTTGAGAAGGCCGCATCCATATATATATAAATATATGTACGATTTAATTAAAGGCAAACTGAGAAGCGTCCACCTAGAGACCATGGTTTCGGGCTAATGGCCCTCGTCAGTCTAGGGCGTCAGGTTTTGACGTTTATTTTGACGGGAGAAGCGCCCTATGCTTCTATGGATCAATTTCCTCCCGGCAAATATTCCACCTACATTATTATATACATATTTTAAATACTTATTATACAAGTATATTGAGAGAAGAATATATTACATTATTTCTGTGTGAAAAACAAAATTTTGAAAATGATGTTTTGTTTTTTTGTCTGATTATACTGATGGCATTGTTACGTCACACACTGTTAATTTGTTTGGATTTGGTATCTTATTACCTTGTAGTTCTAAAGGTGGTAAGAAGGGATCCGGAAGAATTGATGAGGTCTGAGGTTTCAATGACAGAGTTGTTACCATCATCAGATAAAAGACTAGAATGTTTTGGTCTTTTTTTTTTTCTGGTGATATTCAAGGCACTGTTACCGACACGTCACACATTATTATTTTGTTTGGATTTGGTGTCTTATTACCTTGTAATTTTAAAGGTGGTAAGAGAAGGAATCCGAAAGAATTGATAGGGTCTGAGGTTTCAATGACAGAGTTGTTACCATCATCAGAGAGAAGAATAGAATGTTTTGGTCTTTTTTTCTGATGATATTGAAGGCGCTGTTACCGGGATGTTTTACTGTTATAATAATTTGTTTGGATTTAGTCTTATTACCTCGTAGTTCTAATCTATAATCCAAATTGTACCTTTTCATAACCCAGTATTATGATTTGTGAATATTCATTGTTTGTTATTAATTATCATTTTTTATCTTTATTTGCAGAGACTCCGTGGTAAATCCATGTATAATAAATTTCTTTTCCTCCAATTCACTCAAACTAATCTATTTATTTGCTTGATTGTCTTTATATTTTTTTTTCCTGTATATAAATTTCAAACTACCATTAAGGTACTATTACTGTTTTTCCTACATGCATCCTACATTTCTGCTTGGAGAATCTGTATAAGACTAAAAGTTCTTAATAAAGCTTTTTGTTGTGGTTATTAATAAAAATTTTGGTTTTCTCTTATTTTTCTATAGTATGATTAATTAAACGATGATAACAATCATGATAAATATGCAAATTTGAGAATGTACATGTCAAAAAGCACATAATAATAATTTTACATTATAAATGTGCTCCAATCACTGAAAGTCTAATATTATTATATTTATTTAGAACTTATCATTAAAGATAATACTAAGGTTTAAATATGCACATAGAGTATTCATACATAAAACTTTTCGTGTGTCGAAACCATGATTATGATATCAGTGCAAAAAAATCATACTCACATAAATACAAGCACACACACATAACCCCACACACACAACGCCGACCGTGCGGCCACGCTAGTTTTAGCTCCGCCGTTTTCGCCTCTGGCGAGCGGAAGTACGTCGCGGAAAATTACAAAATTGATACTGGCTGAAAGCCCTCAATCCGCTGAACAAGTGCCTGAAAGGCTCAGCGTTCACTCTCAACCAGGTGAGAAGATATCACCGAAAGAAGCAATAGAAGAGAATTCTTCTAAAGAATTTTCTATGGAATATCAAAGGGGTGCAGATCCGCCGGCGCGCGAGATGCATGCAAGCCTGGCCGCCGCGCGTGATGACGTCACGGCGCCGCTGATTGCTGCTTCGACCAGCGATACAACAGCCAGCCCGGCCTCGCTCAACTGGGCCGACAGCGAGATGGCGGAGGTGGACGCCAACGAAGGCTTCACCGTTGTCAAGACCAAGAAAAGGCGCCGCACTTCATCGCCGGAGCACGCCGCAAAGCAGCCTGGCAGGCCTGCTGAGAAGCCCAGCTCCCAGCAGCAGAAGCGGCCAACTGGGCCGAAGTCAATGCCGCCCCAGGAAATCAAGGCGACGCGCGCCAACATCGCCGCAGCCAGGGCGAGGCAGGACACCACCAACCACGAGAACTACATCTTCGTGGAGCTGTGCCCTGACATCCCGGACTATTCCTACCTCAAGGCAATTGGCATGCTGGTCGGAGGGCCAGGGAGAATAAGCCAATTTAACAGAATGAACGGCCACTACGTCGTGGGCCTCGCGACCAAGGACCAAGCGAGCCGTCTGGTGGAGGCGGGCCTTGACATCGACGGAACCCACCTGAAGGTCTTCCCCTTCCGAAAAAGGGCAGAACGCATCGTCATCGCAAATCTGCCCGGCTTCGTCGAGGACAGCGCCATCGTGGAGGCCCTGCGCAACTTCGGCACCGTGACCTCCATCGCCCCCATCATGATCAAGATGGGGGAGTATACCTTCAACGACGGCCGCCGGGAGGCGTTCATCCTGCTCCGCGAGGGCGTACGGCTGGAGTCGCTGCCCACCAGAATGACCATCAAGTCCAAAGGAGACACCCTGTCTGCCTTCCTCTCCTTTGGCATCAAGTGCTCGAAATGCGGGAAACAGGGCCACCGCAGAGCCAACTGCCCAGCGCTTGCCAGGCAAGGGAACGGCAGCCCCAGGCAAACAGCGACTCCCACCGACGCTAGGCCTCCCCCCCTCCTCCTCCTCCTCCTCCTCAGCAGCCAAGGAGGCCGGCACCTGCGCCCGCAACACCGGCGTCCCCTGTCCAACCGGCGAAGACACCAACCGAGGCTCCAGCGATCCCCTCGGCGCCCCATCCTGCCGAACCGAAGGATCTTTCCCAGCCCGCCCCTGTTACCCTCCCTGCTCCTATGGCTGCCCCGCGGCCCCTCGAGCCCGCGATCCTCCCGCTCGATATCGAGATGTCGGAGGAGGAGCGGACCTCAACTCCCTCCACGCCTTCCAAGGGAATACCCGCAATCATCCAGCTGCGAGAGCATCTCGAGAAGCTCCCCTCCATTGCCATCAACCACTCCGGGCTGCTCGGCCTAGACTGGGAGGACGCACAGAAGCTCCTCGCCTCTCCCACCAACATGAAGAAGCGAGTACCCTCGTTGCTGGAAACACAGGTCACCGCCTTCACTGAGCTGGCCAAAATCATCATGGACTCATGCCCTAACTCGAGCACCCTTGTTTACAAGACCCTCCAGAAGACCAGGACGGTGCTGCTTATTGGACGGCCCAAATGAGTTCTCTTTAATATGTAACATTGTCTAGAAGACAATAAATAATGTTTAATTGTCAAAAAAAAAAAAACACACACAACGCCGACCGTGCGGCCACGCTAGTTTTAGCTCCGCCGTTTTCGCCTCTGGCGAGCGGAAGTACGTCGCGGAAAATTACAAAATTGATACTGGCTGAAAGCCCTCAATCCGCTGAACAAGTGCCTGAAAGGCTCAGCGTTCACTCTCAACCAGGTGAGAAGATATCACCGAAAGAAGCAATAGAAGAGAATTCTTCTAAAGAATTTTCTATGGAATATCAAAGGGGTGCAGATCCGCCGGCGCGCGAGATGCATGCAAGCCTGGCCGCCGCGCGTGATGACGTCACGGCGCCGCTGATTGCTGCTTCGACCAGCGATACAACAGCCAGCCCGGCCTCGCTCAACTGGGCCGACAGCGAGATGGCGGAGGTGGACGCCAACGAAGGCTTCACCGTTGTCAAGACCAAGAAAAGGCGCCGCACTTCATCGCCGGAGCACGCCGCAAAGCAGCCTGGCAGGCCTGCTGAGAAGCCCAGCTCCCAGCAGCAGAAGCGGCCAACTGGGCGGAAGTCAATGCCGCCCCAGGAAATCAAGGCGACGCGCGCCAACATCGCCGCAGCCAGGGCGAGGCAGGACACCACCAACCACGAGAACTACATCTTCGTGGAGCTGTGCCCTGACATCCCGGACTATTCCTACCTCAAGGCAATTGGCATGCTGGTCGGAGGGCCAGGGAGAATAAGCCAATTTAACAGAATGAACGGCCACTACGTCGTGGGCCTCGCGACCAAGGACCAAGCGAGCCGTCTGGTGGAGGCGGGCCTTGACATCGACGGAACCCACCTGAAGGTCTTCCCCTTCCGAAAAAGGGCAGAACGCATCGTCATCGCAAATCTGCCCGGCTTCGTCGAGGACAGCGCCATCGTGGAGGCCCTGCGCAACTTCGGCACCGTGACCTCCATCGCCCCCATCATGATCAAGATGGGGGAGTATACCTTCAACGACGGCCGCCGGGAGGCGTTCATCCTGCTCCGCGAGGGCGTACGGCTGGAGTCGCTGCCCACCAGAATGACCATCAAGTCCAAAGGAGACACCCTGTCTGCCTTCCTCTCCTTTGGCATCAAGTGCTCGAAATGCGGGAAACAGGGCCACCGCAGAGCCAACTGCCCAGCGCTTGCCAGGCAAGGGAACGGCAGCCCCAGGCAAACAGCGACTCCCACCGACGCTAGGCCTCCCCCCCCTCCTCCTCCTCCTCCTCCTCAGCAGCCAAGGAGGCCGGCACCTGCGCCCGCAACACCGGTGTCCCCTGTCCAACCGGCGAAGACACCAACCGAGGCTCCAGCGATCCCCTCGGCGCCCCATCCTGCCGAACCGAAGGATCTTTCCCAGCCCGCCCCTGTTACCCTCCCTGCTCCTATGGCTGCCCCGCGGCCCCTCGAGCCCGCGATCCTCCCGCTCGACATCGAGATGTCGGAGGAGGAGCGGACCTCAACTCCCTCCACGCCTTCCAAGGGAATACCCGCAATCATCCAGCTGCGAGAGCATCTCGAGAAGCTCCCCTCCATTGCCATCAACCACTCCGGGCTGCTCGGCCTAGACTGGGAGGACGCACAGAAGCTCCTCGCCTCTCCCACCAACATGAAGAAGCGAGTACCCTCGTTGCTGGAAACACAGGTCACCGCCTTCACTGAGCTGGCCAAAATCATCATGGACTCATGCCCTAACTCGAGCACCCTTGTTTACAAGACCCTCCAGAAGACCAGGACGGTGCTGCTTATTGGACGGCCCAAATGAGTTCTCTTTGATATGTAACATTGTCTAGAAGACAATAAATAATGTTTAATTGTCAAAAAAAAAAAAAATTGTCACACATAACCACACATATAACAAATGTAAACAATTTTAACGCGAGTGTTTCTTTCACAAATAAATCAAGCTTCTACTGTCCTTACTGCGATGGAAAAATATTGGGAGGACTTGGTTCATCAGTGGTAAACCCTCCCAACGGTTTCGCCAATTTAATCTACCAGACCGCTTCTTTAGAGTTCTAATACTGTATTGGATCATTCTGCTTTTATACGCTACACTGAATGGTGGAATCTTAGAAATAATATTTAAGAAAACTATGGACAGAAGCTTTTAGGACAGTAGAATTATATTTAATCACATTTTATCACATACACATACTTACTGACACAAAGACACACACATACACACAGGAATGTACACACACAAGCACATAAACACACACACATACAAGCATACAAATACATACATTTTTAAAAAGAATCATTATTATAATAGTTTTTAAATATTCTTGTTTAATAAATGTTATCAACTCTCTCGTCCTCATTATCCTATATAAAATATCAACTTTACCCTCCTTGGAACATGGGTTTGTTTGTCTCAAGTCTCTTCCAACAAAGGTCACATCAAAGATGGTAATTTGGAATAAATTATTATGTTACACTCACACACATGCACATACATACAGTAACGTACACACAAACAAGTAAAAATACAGACACACACATACACACTAACTTAAATTTCTACTAAATAACTCTCGCTGAGTGTAAAATTGACGAGATGCCAATAAAATTGTTTTAATTGTCACATACACACTAATACAAGCACACACTAACACAAGCACACACTAACACAAGCACACACTGAGCCCTACTTCTCCCCACCCACAACAATTTTTTCTCTTACTCCTTCTATCTATTTTTATTTTTTAATTCGCTTAATTCATGGTAGAAGAGATTGGTATGGCAATAAAGTAGAAGTCTCCATCTGAGTGCTGTAGTATGAACTATGCGGGAAAACAATGACGTTGTCAGTGATGGAAATATTATGTCTTGCTAAATTCTTTATTTTCCCCGAATGTCTCTCTGCCGAACTGTAAAACTGGTTACATTCGGATATGTGATAGAGAGTTGGTTTAGAGCACATTGACACACAGGTGGTGTTGACATGGAGGTAAGCTGATCTGGTCAGGTTACAGCTGGCAGGTGACAGTCAGGTGTGTGTTGGAACATGGCTGTAGCGTGACATTCCTTTGTTGTACCTCTTGGTACTGGACAACGGAGGTAACTTGGTGAGGTTACAGCTGGCAGGTGTGTGTTGGAACATGGCTGTAGCGTGACATTCCTTTGTTGTACCTCTTGGTACTGGACAACGGGGTAACTTGGTGAGGTTACAGCTGTCAGGTGTGTGTTGGAACATGGCTGTAGCGTGACATTCCTTTGTTGTATCTCTTGGTACTGGACAACGGAGGTAACTTGGTGAGGTTACAGCTGGCAGGTGTGTGTTGGAACATGGCTGTAGCGTGACATTCCTTTGTTGTACCTCTTGGTACTGGACAACGGGGTAACTTGGTGAGGTTACAGCTGTCAGGTGTGTGTTGGAACATGGCTGTAGCGTGACATTCCTTTGTTGTATCTCTTGGTACTGGACAACGGAGGTAACTTGGTGAGGTTACAGCTGGCAGGTGTGTGTTGGAACATGGCTGTAGCGTGACATTCCTTTGTTGTACCTCTTGGTACTGGACAACGGGGTAACTTGGTAAGGTTACAGCTGTCAGGTGTGTGTTGGAACATGGCTGTAGCGTGACATTCCTTTGTTGTTCCTCTTGGTACTGGACAACGGGGTAACTTGGTAAGGTTACAGCTGTCAGGTGTGTGTTGGAACATGGCTGTAGCGTTACATTCCTTTGTTGCAACTCTTGGTACTGGACAACGGAGGTAACTTGGTGAGGTTACAGCTAGCAGGTGACTGTCAGGTGTGTGTTGGAACATGGCTGTAGCGGAACATTCCTTTGTTATACCTCTTGGTACTGGACAATGGGATAGGTAAGATAGAACAGGTAACTGCCATGAACAGGTAATGACTGTCATGTGTTTTCTGGAACAAATTCGGAAAGAAAACTCCAATAACTGTTCTGTTCCAGATTCTTCACAATATTTGTCAGATTTTTCGAATTATCACAAGAGAAATCGTCGTTTCCAAAGTAAATTATTAGTCCAATCGTATCTATTATACAAATTTGTTATTAAGATTAATCCAAAATGTTCACGTATTTTGAAGAAAACGAATTATTTAAGCATTTCAAGCATACTTTCTGTACATATGACAATCCATGGAGTATACATTCAATTAAAAAGCACATCTTGGCTCTATATGAATATAATTTCGACCTTAAAAAGAACGGAACGCTTTCCATTATAAAGTAAAACGGATCTCTCGCATGGAAAATCTTCAATAACCTTGCCATTATAGCTATGTTTGGCTTGAACAAGGAGATTGTTCTGCTCATTAAAATGTTAAAATAAAATTATTTTCGAAATTATCCAAGATACGCCTCCTATTGACACCAAGTATTCATCTAACCTGATAATTTTTACATCGAAAAATTTTCTCAAGCATTTATTAATACTAGAAATTAATTGAGTGATAATTGTGTCATTTGATGAATCTTTTCTCATTGAAATGTGTAGAGTGAGAATTTTGTGTATCGACCATTCTAATCTATGTCTACATGTAGTTATGGATCCTTAGTGCAGAGTGAGCCAATGCAATGCTGGAGAGTCGACAACACCATTAACGGCCATATCCGGGGCGAGGCTTGCAATAACAAGCTCAGAGAGTGTGTGGGTGATGTTTGTGCAAGTCTGGGTGTCATACCATGTGTTGTCTGTTCACAGTTTGAGTCATTTAGCCGCGACCAAGGACAGGACATGGTGATCTCACGCAAGTTTCAAGATAACTGTTAATGCTGATATTTGATCTATTTTGACGATTGTTAAGGTCACATTTTTGTTCCTAGCCAATTGTTGATTTTTTTTTCTTTTCAGTGCCTTTTTTTTCTCTCCTTAGAGAAAAAGTTCCCATTTCGATATTATAACTCGGGTCGTGGCTTTTGAATATCAACAGTTTATACCATTCCACCAACAACCTTCAAAATATAGGGTTTTTTTATTATCCCTAGTACACATGGTACAGGCCATGATATTCATGGTGGGTAGAGGTAGGCGACTGCTTTTTACTGTAAGTGAATCACATGTCTACATATGTGAATAGCAGTCGAAATATAGTTGGGTGTATTTGCTAAAAAGGTTAAATAGTGATATCATACAACGTTCATTTAAAAACTACTCCAACGTAGTTAGCACTGCGAGATGTCCTAGGCCAGGAAGATTGGCAACAATCAACAGAACACAAGCCGTGGGGTCCTGAAATGGACTCACAGGGAGAACCGGTCGTGAGCAAACATCCCCGGAGAGCATTGACATCCTCTGAGAAGGGCTGGTTGTTGGCTCTCCCATTGGTGACGGCACCGACCACCTATGAGAACCGACACCGACCTGGGGCTGTTGTCACATAGCTGCTGGAACGTAGAACTAGCGGTTTGTAACAGAGATGGAAGTTATAGGTAGTAATAGTAATGGAGCTTGTGGTAGTTAGTAAAGTAATAGTGGTAGTTAGTAGTAGTAATAGTTAGTGGTATAGAGAGTGAGTTAGTATTAGTATGTAATAGTTAGTGGTAGAGAGAGAAAGTTAGCATTATTGTGTGTGTGCATAAATAGATAGGGGCAGTTATATAGTGTAGTAGTAATAGTGGTAAAGAGAGTTTTAGCATTAGTGTAATAGTTAGTGGTAGTTATATGGTAGTAATAGAGTTAGTGGTAGAGAAAAAAGATAGAGAGAATTAGTAGTATAGTAATAGTTAGTGGTAGTTATATGGTAGTAATAGTTAGTGGTAGAGAGAGAAAGTTAGCATTATTGTGTGTGTGCATGAATAGATAGGGGCAGTTATATAGTGTAGTAGTAATAGTGGTAAAGAGAGTTTTAGCATTAGTGTAATAGTTAGTGGTAGTTATATGGTAGTAATAGAGTTAGTGGTAGAGAAAAAAGATAGAGAGAATTAGTAGTATAGTAATAGTTAGTGGTAGTTATATGGTAGTAATAGTTAGTGGTAGAGAGAGAAAGTTAGCATTATTGTGTGTGTGCATGAATAGATAGGGGCAGTTATATAGTGTAGTAGTAATAGTGGTAAAGAGAGTTTTAGCATTAGTGTAATAGTTAGTGGTAGTTATATGGTAGTAATAGAGTTAGTGGTAGAGAAAAAAGATAGAGAGAATTAGTAGTATAGTAATAGTTAGTGGTAGTTATATGGTAGTAATAGTTAGTGGTAGAGAGAGAAAGTTAGCATTATTGTGTGTGTGCATGAATAGATAGGGGCAGTTATATAGTGTAGTAGTAATAGTGGTAAAGAGAGTTTTAGCATTAGTGTAATAGTTAGTGGTAGTTATATGGTAGTAATAGAGTTAGTGGTAGAGAAAAAAGATAGAGAGAATTAGTAGTATAGTAATAGTTAGTGGTAGTTATATGGTAGTAATAGTTAGTGGTAGAGAGAGAGAATTAGTTGTATAGTAATAGTTAGTGGTAGTTATATGGTAGTAATAGTTAGTGGTAGAGAGAGAGAATTAGTAGTATAGTAATAGTTAGTAGTAGTTATATGGTAGTAATAGTTAGTGGTAGAGAGAGAATTAGTAGTATAGTAATAGTTAGTGGTAGTTATATGGTAGTAATAGTTAGTGGTAGAGAGAGAGAATTAGTAGTATAGTAATAGTTAGTGGTAGTTATATGGTAGTAATAGTTAGTGGTAGAGAGAGAGAATTAGTAGTATAGTAATAGTTAGTGGTAGTTATATGGTAGTAATAGTTAGTGGTAGAGAGAGAGAATTAGTAGTATAGTAATAGTTAGTGGTAGTTATATGGTAGTAATAGTTAGTGGTAGAGAGAGAGAATTAGTAGTATAGTAATAGTTAGTAGTAGTTATATGGTAGTAATAGTTAGTGGTAGAGAGAGAATTAGTAGTATAGTAATAGTTAGTAGTAGTTATATGGTAGTAATAGTTAGTGGTAGAGAGAGAATTAGTAGTATAGTAATAGTTAGTAGTAGTTATATGGTAGTAATAGTTAGTGGTAGAGAGAGAATTAGTAGTATAGTAATAGTTAGTGGTAGTTATATGGTAGTAATAGTTAGTGGTAGAGAGAGAGAATTAGTAGTATAGTAATAGTTAGTAGTAGTTATATGGTAGTAATAGTTAGTGGTAGAGAGAGAATTAGTAGTATAGTAATAGTTAGTAGTAGTTATATGGTAGTAATAGTTAGTGGTAGAGAGAGAGAATTAGTAGTATAGTAATAGTTAGTGGTAGTTATATGGTAGTAATAGTTAGTGGTAGAGAGAGAGAATTAGTAGTATAGTAATAGTTAGTAGTAGTTATATGGTAGTAATAGTTAGTGGTAGAGAGAGAATTAGTAGTATAGTAATAGTTAGTGGTAGTTATATGGTAGTAATAGTTAGTGGTAGAGAGAGAATTAGTAGTATAGTAATAGTTAGTGGTAGTTATATGGTAGTAATAGTTAGTGGTAGAGAGAGAGAATTAGTAGTATAGTAATAGTTAGTGGTAGTTATATGGTAGTAATAGTTAGTGGTAGAGAGAGAGAATTAGTAGTATAGTAATAGTTAGTGGTAGTTATATGGTAGTAATAGTTAGTGGTAGAGAGAGAGAATTAGTAGTATAGTAATAGTTAGTAGTAGTTATATGGTAGTAATAGTTAGTGGTAGAGAGAGAGAATTAGTAGTATAGTAATAGTTAGTGGTAGTTATATGGTAGTAATAGTTAGTGGTAGAGAGAGAGAATTAGTAGTATAGTAATAGTTAGTAGTAGTTATATGGTAGTAATAGTTAGTGGTAGAGAGAGAATTAGTAGTATAGTAATAGTTAGTGGTAGTTATATGGTAGTAATAGTTAGTGGTAGAGAGAGAATTAGTAGTATAGTAATAGTTAGTGGTAGTTATATGGTAGTAATAGTTAGTGGTAGAGAGAGAATTAGTAGTATAGTAATAGTTAGTGGTAGTTATATGGTAGTAATAGTTAGTGGTAGAGAGAGAGAATTAGTTGTATAGTAATAGTTAGTAGTAGTTATATGGTAGTAATAGTTAGTGGTAGAGAGAGAGAATTAGTAGTATAGTAATAGTTAGTAGTAGTTATATGGTAGTAATAGTTAGTGGTAGAGAGAGAATTAGTAGTATAGTAATAGTTAGTAGTAGTTATATGGTAGTAATAGTTAGTGGTAGAGAGAGAATTAGTAGTATAGTAATAGTTAGTGGTAGTTATATGGTAGTAATAGTTAGTGGTAGAGAGAGAGAATTAGTAGTATAGTAATAGTTAGTGGTAGTTATATGGTAGTAATAGTTAGTGGTAGAGAGAGAGAATTAGTAGTATAGTAATAGTTAGTGGTAGTTATATGGTAGTAATAGTTAGTGGTAGAGAGAGAGAATTAGTAGTATAGTAATAGTTAGTGGTAGTTATATGGTAGTAATAGTTGTGTAATATATGTGTGTAATAGTTATAGTAGTAGAGAGTTAGTAACAGTTAGTGACTTAGTAATTTCAATAGTTTATTAGTAAAGAGTAGAGAGTAGGGGGGGGGGGGGCGCTTTGTAAGCGGTAGTTTAGACTTTTAGCATTAATTCATCAAAGGTTAGTTTCTTTTTATTGAAAATACAAGCTTTCAAGCAAAACGCTTTTCTTCAGGTAATCCAAGAAAATGTGCGGAGAGGTATATATACCCAATTAAGTAAGTTTCAATATTGAAGCGGAATTGCCACGAACAAGCACGTATCAACAAACGAGAAATCCAGTTTAAAATAAGTTGAAAATAAATAAAATATATACATAAATCGGGAAAACACTTGAGGTTAAAATTCCTTATGCGGGATCCATGCTATTACAAAAAGCTATGTATTGCGGGGGTAGTTCAATTTTCCTATTGAGGCTCGGAATTTTATTGGAAACCAAAGCCTCCAGGACCAGTCGTTGATATTTTCCGCGTATGTTACTGTAAATACATTGGGTGTCTGTGAAATCAAATGAATGCTGTGTTTCTGCCATGTGCTGATAAATCTGGGAACGGCTGTCTTTGTTCATGATGTTTCTATTGTGTTCGTGGCAATTCCGCTTCAATATTCAAACTTACTTAGTTGGGTGTATATACCTCTTCGCACATTTTCTTGGATTACCTGAAGAAAAGCGTTTTGCTTGAAAGCTTGTATTTTCAATAAAAAGAAACTCACCACGTTATATTTCCGTTTTCTCTTTCAACTTTTAAAACGTGGCTAAAGTATGTTTATAAGTTTATCCATTACTAGAAATTCGTTACCTTACAGATGACTTTTCTCCATCTCGTTATTTCTACAGCAAGCTCTTAGCATCAATCAGATGATTTGTCTAATTTGGACAGTCCATCTTCTGTCTCTCTCCCTTTATATCCCTCAACCATCCCTTTAACAATGGTCGTCTTCCATTATTCCTCTTATCTAACATGTGACAATGATATCTCAGTGTTGAAGCTCTTCAATGTCTGAAGCAGTCGTTTTTATCTTAAGCTCAAGATACATCACTTCCAAGTTTCACTTTAACATCAACTTGACAATGTGTTCAATATTTTTTCTAGAAAACCTCTTATTATTGAACTCAATTTAATGGGCGTTAAAACAAAATTAGCGTATATTTATTGAAGGAAAAAACTGAATATACAAATTTCAATAAAGTTATTTAAATCTGTGAACTTGTAGCTATATGAACTACTGTCAAGCGATTGGGACAATCAACAAACATAAACAGAAATGTATTATTACATTAGAGTAGAAATTTGCTTAACGCATATATAAGTATATTATAGGTAATTCTAATGTGTCCTAAAACCTTATGTCCATAGTTTGCCTGAATACCATTCCTGAGATTCCACTCTTCAGTGTAGCATATATAAGCAGAATGATCCAATACAGTATTAGAGCTCTATAAAAGTGGTCTGGTAGATTGAATTGTCGAAACCGCTGAGAGAGTTCACCACTGATGAGCCGGGCTCTCCCAATATTTTTTCATTGCAGTAAGGACAGTAGAAATTTTGTAAATGTTTGGAAGAAACATTCGCGTCTAAAGTTGTTCATTTGTTATGTCTAAATGGCACGTTATTGTTTTATGTTAGCATATATAAGTGCACTAAATGAGGTACCTCTCTCTTTAAAAACACATTAAAACAATGCTTTTGTATATCACTCCAGTACAGAACGTACTAGCGATGATAAAGAATGTTCTTTAACAACAGCTCTGACAATTGACAATTAAAATAGTTTATTGACTACCTAGTCAATCAGCACTCCCAAGTTTAAGCAGGAGGAACCAAATATTTACAATTTAATCAGGCGGTGTCCCCACCGAGGCTCGTATGGACCCAATCAGGAGGGCAACATTCCCCTGAGCGCGGACATGCCCTCACGCACAAAGGGATCGGAGTCCCGAGCGCGCTCGATGGCGGCGCTGATGAAACCAGCGAGGAGGCTCCTCCTCCGAGTGGACAGGCGCTTGATGAGAGGCTCCCTATCCTCGGGGTATATGATGGCTTCTGTGATGTCACCCTCACTGATCCCCAATCCCCAGTCGCGTTCTTGGTTTAATTTATGCATTACGTCGTCTGCTTCCAACCAGCGGTCATCAATAAATTGGCAGGACAGTGGAGGTGGAGGTGTGGCCATGGCCGGCGTCGACTCCCTCTCTTGGGGAGCGGGTGGTGTTGTCTCAGCAGGCCGAGGCGCTGGCAGTGTGGGTGTTGGGGGCACTGCCGCCGGTTTAACAACAGCTCTGGAGAATTCTGTCAAATGTATAAAGTTTGGATTTGGTTTGAATTTTCCAAAACTGAGGTTCTTGCACATTCTTTTTCATCGCTTGTACGCTCTATACCGAAGTGTACAAGAAGACCTTGACTGGAGGAGGTCTCTCTCAAGGTGGGGAGGTCTTCCTTGCTGAAGACATTTGTACACAACTATATATATATATTCCACTTTATATGCCCTTTTACTCTTTTATTTTTTCACCTTTGTAAAATTTGATTAAAAGAATCAACAAAATTGTTTAAATTGTCAAAATTGTCTATACCGAAGTGATAAATAAAATGCATTGTGTTTTTATGAGTTGTTAAAGAGAGCGTTGCCTCTTCTAGTATATTTACAAATGTAGCAGAATCCACAAGCAAAGTAGAGGGCCAGGTTTCTTTAAATATTTTTTAAGATTTCGGGCCAACATGACTTTCAACAGGAAAATTAAAGGTATGACTTCCAGCTAACTAAACACTCCGAAAAAAATAGTTAAAGAAACCTATTCCTGGATTGCTTGTTGATTTTGTTAAATTGTAAAGGCACAGGGATGAATATGTAATTTACAAAGATATTAAACAATTCTTGATTAAAATATAACAATAATTTTATCTCTAAATTTGTCTTTTTTAGCATCAGCGAAGGTGTATGTTCTTCATTTTAGAAGCAAACTAATCTAAAGCTTAATATACTCATGAACAAAACTTGTAGAAGTGGAAAGTCTTTGATATCGCCAGTTCTGTTTTTTAAAGGAGAAATAGGCAATTATGTTCACACTTGGTTATCTCGTGTGTCTTCAATAAAGGTCACTGTGTATCAAATATATTTCAGAGTTATTGACTATATACCGATATACATGATAAAAGGTACAACTTGCTTAAGTTTTGTTCATGAGTGTAGGACTGCCACAGTATGTGTTTGAGATTCATTGAATCATTTGAATCATCATGAAATCCTCAAAGATTTCCTGCAGTTGCTAATTTTAAGCACTGGGGGATAAGAAGGAAGACGAGGACTCTTCAAATAATTCGAAGAGAGAGATTGAAACTACTTTATTATATTGCGTTCAGATAAGATTATTAAAGGGTAAATACAGTATTGAATAAATATGCGAAAGGATAAATCCTGCCCAGAAGTACTCCTTTACGTGGCGGGCGGGAGAAGCAGCATAAGTAAGGGTACGGTGTCGTGAGCCCCGAGCCACTACGGTAACCGTAAAGGCCTACAGGGAATTCTGAAATGTGACTAACGGGGCAATGGCAACCCCCCCCCCCCCCTTTTCCATGGAACAAAAAATCAGAAATTGACGGTCCATGCTACTGTGTCCGAGGGAGCTGAAGCGCTGGGGCTTGCAGTCCGGGGAACCAGTGGGAAATATTATGGACAAGACACCACCACCATCAATAAGGATATTTATACATCTATATATATAAAATTGAATGTCTGTGTGTGTGTGCGTGTGTCCCCTATGGATTCAAAAACCATACATCCAATCGCCGTGAAATATTGGGATATTATTCGGTATATCTCCGGAAAGGTTTACGAAAAATAATTTCTTAAATATCTTTAATATCCTTAGAGTTATTTGCAGATTTGTAGCTTTAACTCGCAAGCAACGCCACCATTGAGACCGAGATAGGCTTAGGTTTTGGTCCACGCCTGATGACCTTGAGTCTTTCAGGGCTAATATATTAAGTAAAACTAATTCAAATATTAGTGCTTTAGTGCTATCTCCTTGAGGTTACCGATTTAAAAGTTTATTTTCTAATTTTAGATTTATAAGAAACATATTTTATTTTAAGTATTGTACTTTATTTTAAAAAGTTTAAATAATTGTGCAAGACGATATATATGATATATAAAAATCAAAAGAAATACTGAGTATCGTTTAAATATACAATTCACATAAATATAAATACGATACTAAAAATTAAATTTTGACAACACCGCGTTACCGGTTACCGATTTAAAAGTTTATTTTTAAGTATTGTACTTTATTTTAAAAAGTTTAAATAATTGTGCAGGACGATATATATGATATATATAAAATCAAAAGAAATACTGAGTATCGTTTAATAGGTGTACTTGAGTCTTTCAGGGCTAATATATTTTAAAAAGTTTAAATAATTGTGCAGGACGATATATATGATATATAAAAATCAAAAGAAATACTGAGTATCGTTTAAATATAAAATTCGAATAAATATAAATGCGATACAAAAAATTAAATTTTGGGAAGAGATTATCAAAGGTATATATATAATAGGTATATTATTAAATTATTTAAATTAAAAATATTTAAATTAAAATTTGGGATATTATTAGGTGTATCCCCGGAAAGGTTTTACTGCAACGGAGATCTGCCCCTCCCCCCCCCCCCCCCCCCCCCCCCGTCCGGCCGCCGGCCAATCACAATCAGAGTGATCAAGAGGTCCTGGCGCGCGGGGGGCGGGTGACCTCCGGGAACTACGTCCATCTTCCATAAACGACCATGATTTTATTCAACTTATCGAGTATTTTTCAAGGGACCGGGAAAATATGTTCACTAGATAAAACGAAGATTTTGTAATGTAGAATATTAGGAAAGACAAAATTCAGGATGACACGGCACCCAGGGACCGGGAAAAATAATCACTTTATCGAGAGATTCACGACCATGACTTTATTCAACTTATCGAGTATATTTCAAGGGACCGGGAAAATATGTTCACTAGTCTATATATATAAAATTGAATGTCTGTGTGTGTGTGTGTGTGTCTGTGTGTGTGTGTGTGTGTCCCCTATGGATTCAAAAACCATACATCCAATCGCCGTGAAATATTGGGATATTATTAGGTATATCTCCGGAAAGGTTTACGAAAAATAATTTCTTAAATATCTTTAATATCCTTAGAGTTATTTGCAGATTTGTAGCTTTAACTCGCAAGCAACGCCACCATTGAGACCGAGATAGGCTTAGGTTTTGGTCCACGCCTGATGACCTTGAGTCTTTCAGGGCTAATATATTAAGTAAAACTAATTCAAATATTAGTGCTTTAGTGCTATCTCCTTGAGGTTACCGATTTAAAAGTTTATTTTCTAATTTTAGATTTATAATAAACATATTTTATTTTAAGTATTATACTTTATGAAACATATCTTATTTTAAGTATTGTACTTTATTTTAAAAAGTTTAAATAATTGTGCAAGACGATATATATGATATATAAAAATCAAAGGAAATACTGAGTATCGTTTAAATATACAATTCAAATAAATATAAAGTTATAAAGTTTAAATAATTGTGCAGGACGATATATATGATATATAAAAATCAAAAGAAATACTGAGTATCGTTTAAATATAAAATTCGAATAAATATAAATGCGATACAAAAAATTAAATTTTGGGAAGAAATTATTAAAGGTATATATATAATAGGTAAATTATTAAATTATTTAAATTAAAAATATTTAAATTAAAATTTGGGATATTATTAGGTGTATCCCCGGAAAGGTTCTATTGCAACGGAGGTCTGCCCCTCCCCCCCCCCCCCCCCCCCCCCCCCCACCGTCCGGCCGCCGGCCAGTTGGTTGGACATTCCAAGTTCCCACCGACCAATCGAACCCCCTCCCCCCCCCCCCCCCCCCCCCCGTCCGGCCACCGGCCAATCACAATCAGAGTGATCAAGAGGTCCTGGCGCGCGGGGGCGGGTGACCTCCGGGAACTACGTCCATCTTCCATAAACGACCATGATTTTATTCAACCTATCGAGTATTTTTCACGGGACCGGGAAAATATGCTCACTAGATAAAACGATTATTTTGTAATGTAGAAAATTAGGCAAAGTCAAAATTCAGGATGACACGGCACACAGGGACCGGGAAAAAATAATCACTTTATCGAGAGATTCACGACCATGCCTTTATTCAACAACAACAAAAAAGCCTTTATTTAGGGTCACTGACCCTATACAGGATTCACCAGAGGTATGCATAAGAACAAAGCAGTGAGACAACGGAAATAGCGATATATACAGAGTAAAAAGAGAAAAAAAAAAAAAAAACAAGAAAAGGAAAAAAAAAAAATAATAATAATAAGAAAGAGGGAAGCAAGAAATCAACACAAAAAGAGTAGCAGTAAGAAAGTGAGGAGTGAGTATCACTTGGCCTTCTTCTGAGATATGGACTTGTGGAAACCATAAAACGCCGTAGCAATATACTTATTCTGGGTCATATTGTCAATTATTGATGGAAGTGAAGCACAGAGTTGCCCAGTTTTGAGCATAAGGGTTCTTCTTTCTTCTTTCAGAGCAGAGCAATCAAAAATATAGTGAGTGATTTCATTTTGTAGTTTTGAATTACAGAAGGTACAAGTCGGGTCCTCACCGCAGAGCATCTTGGTGTGGTTTTCTCTAAAAAAACTTGAAAGTATTCTAACTTGTGCGAGTAGTCTTACAACCGGGAAAGGAAAATCCCCTAAAAGGTATCCCTCCGTCATGAAAGATATGTGAATGTCTTTGTAGTGAGAGTATAGCTTAGATTTATCCATTCTTGTAAGGTCGTTTTGTATAGATTGGTCTGCCGCTGTTTTTAAGAGCCCTGTAATCGCGCTCCTCAGCGTTTCAGGGTCATCACAGGAAACAAGTGCAGGGGATCCATTATCGTTAAGCAGATTAGTGAGCTTTTTAATGAAACCGATGGGTGTGCCCGAAGCATTAGAGAGTTCCCGTGTTCTATTAAAACATATACGTGGCAATCTGTCACTGCTCATATTCAACACCCGCAGCCAATACTTCAGGGTTAATTTTAAGGCTGTTACACTCAATGAGATACGACCGGTTTCTAATCTGATTAGGTAACCTGGAGTGTATCTGGGCAGATTCAGGAACCTACGGATAAATATGTCTTGTATATTGTCCAGTAAGTCTTTATGCTCTGTTGCCCATAATGGAGCGGCATACATCAGGACAGCTCTCACTATTGTATCAAAGAGTTTGATTGATAAATTTATTGACTTTGCTTTTGATTTTATTAATATTGGGTGTGTGGCGTTAATTGCTGTAAGTGCTTTTCCTTTAAAGTAATTTGCCGGGTGAGTAGTTGTTATTGTTGGTGTCAGAGGGAATCCCAAGTATGTATATCTTGAAGTTATTGCTATGGGTTTATCATTCCAGAACCATCTATCCTTATTTGAGGGTTTACCTCCATTACGGAACACCATAATCTTTGACTTGGACTCATTTAGTGTCATTAAGTTCTCATCGAGATATTCTTTCAGTATTTTGATCTTCTTTTGGAGGTTTATCCTGGACTCACCTATAATTGCTATGTCGTCGGCGTACAGCAATAAATGGATATCTCCAAATTCTGGCAAATTTACACTCGGCAGGTCTGAGTTATTATAAATTTCGATTAAGTCCGTGATAAATAATATAAATAGCAGTGGGGAAAGTGGTTCTCCCTGGAGGACTCCCGAGTTTATCTTAATACTTTCCGTAAATGATCCCTTCCATCTGATAGCTATAGTTGCTTGTTCGTGGTAACTTTTGATCGTACTTATGAATTGGTAACTTATGCCTAGGTTGTAAAGTTTTTTCCAAAGTAGTGAGTGGGGTACAGTATCAAATGCCTTCCTTAGATCGACAAAAAAGACATATAGTTTTCCCCTCTTTTTTCTTAATGATAGTTGGATTAAAGTAGTTAGTGTAAATATGTGGTCAATACATGATCTTTCTTTTCTAAATCCCGCTTGGTTTTCGGGTATAACCCTTCTTCCTTCGACCCATTCCTCCAGTCGTGATCTTAGGATTGATGTGAAAAGCTTTGATACATTGCTAATCAGTGCAATACCTCGGTAGTTGGAGGGGCTGTTCTTATAACCGTTTTTAAAGATTGGGTGTATAGTGGAATTAGTCCAAATTGCTGGGTATTTTCCAGTCGTCATAACACTATTGTAGAGTTGTTTCAACAGCAGTATGTACGAATCAGGGAGTGTTTTTAATACTTCATTGGGGATGCCATCGGGCCCGCATGCCTTGTTACTCCTCAAACCAGCTATCTCCTTGTATATGTCTGCATTGGTTATCTCTGAGTCCAATATAGGATCGTTCTGAGAAATCACATTATGTAAATTACAAATTCTCAAATTTTTCTCTGTAGTCATTAGTTCGCGGTAAAAGTTCAGCCAGTCCTGTATAGATATTTCTCCTTGGATTATAGATGTGCTTTTGTAGAGCGCAATAGTTTTCCAGAAGGTCTTTGAGTCTTTAGCATTTCTGAGTATTTCCTGTTTTTCATTATCAAAGCCTTTCCTTTTTAGATCCAATAAAGCAAGATATTTCTTTCTGGAAGAAGCATAACATTCTCTGTCTTCCAATCTATTTGTTTTACGATATTTCTTCAGACTTTCTTTTGCCAGTTTTTTCATATCATAGCAGTCCTTATCGAACCACGGCTTAGATTTCCTGGGGCCGCCCTTAATTGAGTAGGTTATTTTTGCAGATGACATTGCTTCCAAAATTCGCTGATTGAAAGTGTATACAAGGTCATCGGAGGCTGGTATGTTTTTTTCCCGCAATTCTTCCAGTTTCATTTTAAACGTTGCGAGTCCATCGGCTGACCATCTATATCTCGTAATATTATAATCTTCCCGTTTGGTTTTTTTCTCATTGAAGTTTTGGCCTTTTATCGTTAAAACCAAAGGATGGTGGTCTGAGTACAGTTGGTCATCGACTTTGAAGTCCAGTAAAATTTGTAGTGAACCCTGTGAGAGTATGCAATAGTCAATAGTTGAAGAGCCTCTTTCGGATATGTATGTAAAATCTCCATCTTTATCACCTCTAGATCTTCCATTAACTATTGTCAAAGAATTATCTTCCAGGAAATCAAGAAGTTTATTAGACAGAGATGATATTATATGATCTTTAGCCCTTCTTTCCGATGTTAGGGGGAGCTGGAAATTAAGTGGATTGTGTAGTCCTCCCAACTTCCCAGTTCTGATGTTTAAATCTCCAAGTAAAATAATTTCTTTTCCATCTGCTATTTGCTTTTGAATGTATGTAAACAGCTTATCTAAGTTATGCAGCTGTATTTGGTTTGGAGGAAGGTATACAAATATTAAACAGATAACATGTTGGGGGGCTCTTGTGTTTGTTGATAAGAAAATAGATAACCAAGTGTCATCCTTTTCAGAACTCTCTACTCTATATTTCCCGCCTTCCCTAAAACCGACAATTATACCCCCTGACCCTCTTCCCCTTCCAGATTCTTTGGTGGCAGGTAATTCGATAATTTGATAATCTTTTAGTGTTATGTTAGTCCTGTTCAGGCACGACCATGCCTTTATTCAACTTATCGAGTATATTTTCAAGGGACCGGGACAAATATGTTCACTAGATAAAACGATTATTTTGTATTGTAGAAAATTATGAAAGACAAAATTCAGGATGACACGCCACACAGGGACCGGGAAAAAATGTTCACTTTATCGAGAGATTCAAATTTACGAGTTTCGAATTATCAAAATATATATATATTTTTTATAAGTTTATAGAGAATTGTTTTACCAAATGTTCGTTAGACAAACCCTTACTCGTGTAAAACCTCGGGCGAAGCCGGGTACGTCCGCTAGTATATATATATAAAGTCTTCATTGATGTGGTGCCAACCGCGGGAAAGACTCCGCCACTGATGGACTGCCAGAGTTCTTTCCCACAGAGTGGGCAGGTCAATGTAATGTCTGGCGTTACCCACCTCAAGTCCAAGATGGTACTTGTAGATGGTAGCCTTCGTCATAGTTGTCTTTTCATTGCCTCGAGATGGAGGCCGACGCCGAAGAGCCAGGCCTTCAGATCCAGGAGCAAACCACAGAAAGTGAACACCTTCCAGACAGGGGTGGAACGGCAACTCCAGAGAGAGATCATACAAGTTAATAATAGCAAAGATAAAATATATATGAAAAGAGATAGAATTTAAAAAATTGAATATATAAAATTAAAAATAAAAGAGGAAACTATTTACAGATATGTAAAGTCTAGGAGGGGTTCCCCAACGACAAAGAGTCCTCTTTCAAACAGTAGGGGGTTTCCACGCCTTACCTCAAGACACAACCTGTTTACGGATGACTTGGCAGACACGAGGAAGAGAGGTAGCACAAGATCTATGTAAGATTGGACAGGAATTCTTCTCAGAAAATTACTCCAATTCAGGCGATGATTGATGAGGCGTGAATGATGCATCTATTGCTGACATCTGAGATGGCATGGGAGATTCTTATGTCCGCGAGGCCAGGGAGGCCGAAGTACTGTTTATCAAGTGGTCGAAAGTCAATATATCAACACACGGGGTTTTCAATGCTATTTACAAATAGATTTATAATAAATATTATTGTTTGCGCCTAGTTATGTAAATAACTTGCTAGGCTGCATTGTTTTATAATCATGCTATAAAAGGAGTGAAAGATTCAATAAAGTTAGTCATTCAGCTAAAACGAGTGAGGCGTCCTTCCTCTATTCAAACAGCTTGCTACATCGCATTCTTGCGAAGGGACAAGATTATCAGTAGTCAATCCGCCGGTCTGGTCTCGTAAAGTACAGTCAACAACAAGCTCTGCCACATTTCGTCACTACCTGAGACCAGACTAGAAGCTGAAGAAGAAAGTCGTGGCTAACATTGTCAGGAACCAAGCTTCAACAATTATTATATATACGTTAAGTAGTATTGATTCATTGTTATTTTATTTTTAGACCTCTTGATAAACTGTAATCACGATTTATTTTTATAATTGTTATATTGCAACGTGGAAAATTAGGGAAGACAAGCTTCGGAATGACACGGAAATTTAAGGCAAGAACAAACTATGAAATATAAACAAAATATAACCAATGATGGAAGTTTACAGAGTAGCAAAACATAAACATAAAAAATGATACTAAAATGATGATAAAATAATACATACTTTGCTACAATATATATTATAGGTTTAAAAATGATCACTCAGTGTATAATATCGATTTTCTTAATATAGTTTGAAAAGAATGTTGTTGTCTGTTGAAATTTCGATGATATAGTGTCTACTTTGGATAACTGTTTTAAAAGGTTTTTAAGTCTACCTTCCAGATATGGCATGTATATCACAGTTAATTTTAATTGATAATTAGGAACTGGAATAAACCAATAGAGTTTATCAAAGTTTTTATTGTAATCCTTAACCACTTAAACATCAATACAACAATAATGGTATGGACAATTTTTTTTTTGACAATTTAAACAATTTTATTGATTCTTTTAATCAACTTTTACAAAGGTGGAAAAATAAAAGAGTAAAAAAGCATATAAAGTTTAGGGGAATATATATATAGTTGTGTACAAATGTCTTCAGCAAGGAAGGCTTCCCCACCTTGAGAGAGTCCTCCTCCAGACAAAGTCTTTTTGTACACTCCTCAGTTCCGCGCCGAGGAAGTACCTATAGATGCCCGTCTTGGCAGACGCCAGGATGGCCAGGGCGTCATCGTCTAGGCCAATAATGGTATGGAGGTACTGTACATGTGTAGTGTAGGTCTTCCTCTGTGTGTGGCTAAATTCTCTCACAGAGCTATACTGCTTAGGGTTGGACTTCTGCAAGACCCTTTTACAATTAAAATTGTTGCCTTATTTATTATTTTCAAATAATTATTATTCCTAGAGTATACACGTGGTACAGTCAATGACAATTCAAAATATTTTATTGACACTCTTAGTCAATTGTTACAAAAATTAAAGAGAAATTAAACAAAGATAAATGTGATACGTGGTATAGAGAATACACATGGTACAGTCAATGACAATTCAAACATTTTTTTATTGATACTCTTAGTTTTAATTGTTACAAAAATTAAAGAGAAATTAAACAAAGATAAATGTGATTAATTAGAATATAATGATAAAATATATATAGTTGTTCTCAGGAAGGAAGGCTCCTACATCTTGAGAGAGTCCTCCTCCAGACAAAGACAGGATACAGTCCATGATAATCATGGTGGGTAATAGTTAGCGACTGCTTTTAATGTAAGTGTACCACATATCTAGACATGTAGAAAGCAATTCGACATTTGCACTTACAAATGTTCCATAGATCTCTGATTAGTTACTTTCACTCACTTTCACTCCGTCTTTGCCGGTCCCAAGCCCGGATGAAAAAGGAGGAGGGGGAGCAGTAACAAGCTCACTAAAAAACCTGAGTTCAGCTGGCCCGGCTGATAGTACCCTGTAAGGGCTCCTAATCCAGGGATACAGGATGAGCAGCGTTTGTACTCCATGTTAGGAGCGGCTGTACATGTCGTCTGTTCCTCATGTCAGAGGCGGCCATTTCTTTTGGAGCTAAGTCGGCCTGCCACTGAGTAGTGCTCCCAGTCTTAATGACAAAGGCAGACGCATTCTACTTCACCCAGTCATGGTGGTTATCAAACAGACACCATCAAGGGTCACAGCTTGTTGCCCTAATATGATTGAGTGGAGATAAGAAAGAAGAAGACTCACTTGTAGGGTTGGGCATTTGCAAGAATCGAAGGCTATTGTAGCAATTTTTTTTATACAGAAAAAAAAAGTGTCCAATGAAGGATTCGATCAGGGTTCGTGACCGTCGGAATTCGACGGTTTATACCATTCGTCAACCGACCCGATCTCTAGTTGCTTTTAATAAGTCATTAAAATATATAAATGAAAGGCTCAATCGATGTTTGTTATGAAATATAATAGAAGTTGTTCTCCTCCTTCAAAAACTTCTCTAATAAATTGGGGGTCGATGGAAGGATGGTCTAAACCATTGGTTTTCAACCGCTACGACCCGGGTTCGATTCCCGCATTGGGCACTTTTTTCTGTTTTGAAAAAAAGAAAATGCTCCAATGGCCCCCGATTCTTGTAAAAGTCCAACCCCACCAGCGAGTGCAAGTAACCAAACGGGTCTCTGGCACATTTGTAAGTGCAAAGTCGAACTGCTTTTCACATTATAGACATGTGGTGCATTTACAGTAAAAGCAGTTGCCTACTTCTACCCACCATGATTATTATGGCCTGTACCACGTGTACTAGGAATAAGGGGAAAAAAAGATATATGAAAAATCATTATTTCTGATATACGTAATAACCATTATTAGCCACACATTTCTGCAATTGATAGACAAGCCCCATAATCCTTATCTTATGAATATCTCAAGGCCTGACTAAGACGAGGCCTGATATAGCGTATGCGGTTAGTGCTTCGGGACAGTTCAGCAATGATCCTAGGAAACAGCACTGGAATGCTGCCAAGCGTGTCCTCCGCTATTTGAAAGGCACCTCATGTTTGAAAATAACTTACAAGAAATCTAATGAGGCCATTCATGGTTATGTCGACGCTGATTGGGGAGGAAACCTCGTTGATAGAAAATCTCAATCGGGAATTGTTTATTTCTTGGCAAGAAGTCCAATAGCCTGGGAATCAAAGAAGACTGTCACTCTATCGAGCACGGAATCTGAGTACATCGCACTTTGTGAAGCAGGAAAGGAGGCAGTCTATCTTAGAACGCTGTTGGATGAGATGGGATTTGGTGAATTGTTGAATGGACCTACGGTTTTGAAGACCGAAAACCAGGGTGCTCAGCAGCTGGCAAGAAATCCGGTTTATCATGCCAGAACAAAACATATTGACATTAAATTGCATTACATCAGAAGCATTTGCAGCGATGGTCTTATCGAGGTTGTTCACACACCAACCCAGGAAAATATTGCCGACATCCTGACTAAGGGCCTGCTAAGGTTCTCGTATGAAAAACACGTCACTGTACTTGAAATGTAGAAATTTTCTGAATTGAGAGGAAGTGTTGAAAGTTACAATTCCGGAATATTTAAACGATGGAATAGTATTGTGATTTAAGTTAGAGAACATAACCATTCTTCTGCTTATACATCTCAGTGTCCTATCTAAAACTGCCGTCCTTTTTTGAAAGGTCCACACGAAGGTATAGAGGTTGCTTGTAGAAAATTGTGGACTATTTGGACGATGGATCAAAACAAAACGGACTATCCCTCAGCAACAAGGGAACGTATTACAGACCTTAGTTCTTGCTTGGACGTCTCCATTGCACGAATTATTGAGTTCAACCACATGCTACTCACGAATTCAGCATGCTAGACACAAGACTAATTCACCTAAATGTTAGATAAAATGGTTCTCTTTATATCGCTGTATCGTTATTACTTACTTTAATCGATTTTTTAAACATTAAACAGAAACATTCTCGTTTTGAAAATAGCAATTCATAAATAAATCTTTAAATAAAAAGGCATATATTGGATCAAAATATTGTAACAAAGTATTTATTAATTTTATTATTTTTATTAACAGAGTGGTCATTTTCATGCTTATATTTTGCTACTCTGTAATTTTACCTCGTGGCTTATCTTTTGTTTACCTTTCATAGTTTGTCCTTGCCTGAAATAAATTTTGTTTCCTCCTGAAGTTTTTGTCTTCCCTAATTTTCCACGTGGCATTTTGGTGAAGATGCTGGGTAAGTTAAGGAAGACAAACTGAAGATCGCCGAGAAGACCTTGAAGCCATGGGTGCTGTGATCTACATTTTCGGAGACTGACTCCAGGATTCCACCGCCGTGCTAAAGCCAAGACTTCCCTCGAAGATGACGATGTCCCTATAGACGATACGACGACAAAGCCGCTCTTCACGCCGCAAGAAAAAGGACGCAATGGTACTAGGGACAAAGTTCCAAGACTTCGATGGAATCCTTGGCAGAAGCACGTCAGATCCATGTCAGTATCTACAATAATTGCTAGCTGTGGGTCACAGCTCTCATAGGGAAGAAGCTATGTAACAAAGTATTTATTAATTTTATTATTTTTATTAACAGAGTGGTCATTTTCATGCTTATATTTTGCTACTCTGTAATTTTACCTCGTGGCTTATCTTTTGTTTACCTTTCATAGTTTGTCCTTGCCTGAAATAAATTTTGTTTCCTCCTGAAGTTTTTGTCTTCCCTAATTTTCCACGTGGCAATATCATTTATTTTACCAATATTTCAGTTGGCTGAACGCCAACCTTTTTCAAGATATTATAACATATTAGTCCAAGCCAACTGAAATATTAGTAAAATAAATGATATTTTGATACAATATATGTCTTTTTGATTAAATAAGCATTGTCGTTTTGATATTTTAGCATAGTATTCATTATTTTATTAACAAATAATTTTTTTATGTTTATATTTTGCTACTCTATAAAATTCCCTCATTGCTTATCTTTGGTTTATCATTCGTAGTTTGTTCTTGCCTCAAATAAATTGCTGTGTCATCCTGAAGTTTGTCTATCCTAATTTTCCACGTGGCATTTTGGTGGAGATGCTGGGTGAATTAGGGAAGACAAACTGAAGATCGCCGAGAAGACCTTGAGGCCATAAGTGCTGTGATTTACATTTTCAGAGACTGGCTCCAGGATTCCACTGCCGTGTCAAATAGCCAAGACTTCCCTCCAAGATGACGATGTCCCTTTAGACGACGACAAAGCCGCTCTTCACGCCGCAAGAAAAAGGACGCAAAGGTACTAGGGACAACGTTCCAAGACTTCGATGGAATCCTTGGCAGAAGAACGTCAGATCCATGTCAGTAACTACAATAATTGAAAGCTGTGGGTCACAGCGCCCATAGGGAAGGAGCTATGTAGCAAAGTATTCATTATTTTATTAGCAGAGTATCATTTTTTATGTTTATATTTTGCTACTCCGTAAACTTCCCTCATTGCTTATCTTTTGAATATCCATAGTTGCCTCATTGCCTATCTAAACTATCATTCATAGTTTGTTCTTGCCTCAAATAAATTACTGTGTCATCCTGAAGTTTGTCTTTCCTAATTTTCCACGTGGAACCATATACAACCCTAATATTATATAGCATAATCATTTGCTAACTAGTACCGTGTAAACTTGGGATAAGTAAAAAACCGACATGTGTGAAAGCCACTCACATCTAACAAACTCAAGGTGATCTGAAAGGTACAATAAATGAAGAGACCATAAACCGAGAGGACTTCAATATTAGGCTCTAAGTTTGCTTTAAGCCTAATATAAGGTGAAATGGTTAAGAACACAGTGGCGTTCTTCCGAACAAATATTTCTGTAATACACTTTCTCAATTTTTAAAATAACAAAATATTTTCTCACAATGAGTTTATTTTTATTACAAAACGCTAGCTTTCAAGTGATAATCGTTCTTTTTTTTACAATTTTATCATGAATAGACACTTTCTCAATAAAAATACAAATATCGTTTGGTAAACCACCTCTCAGAGAATCTTAGGTAAAAATAGAAGATGGGCCACAGGCAAACAGTCTTCTCGTTTGCTCAGTATCTTGAATCCTCTAAAAATAAAAAGAAGGAAATAGAAGTTAAATATATGGTGGTATAATTAAAAATAGAACTCTCTTTAAGACTTAAAACGCAATTTTTATATAAAATTTGAAGGATATTTTTCATTTTTCAATTGTAATATTGTAATTTTACACTTTTGCAACAATCTCCGCCATATAAGTAAGAAAGAGTAACATTTGTATATACAATCATGGACGACACTTAGGGAAGTTGAAAGTCTTTAGAATCATCGGGGGTTCTCGTCTATTTTGTCTGTTTGCTTTTTTATAAGAAGACAGAGGCAATTTTGTTCGAAATTGGTAGCTATCTCGCGTGTGTTTTCAATAAAGGTCACTGTAATATCTTTCAGAGTTATTGTCTGAATCCTTATATACATGTTAAAAGGTACAACTTCCTAAAATTTGTCCATGAGTGTATATTACATTTTATCTACACACTAAAATCTTGTGGTGCTCAGCAATTCCATATTTACATCAATACTGACATCAATAAGTTATATAGAAGTATGTCCTTAGTTAATTTATCTATCACAAAATATATTGGCGACTTAATGCCGTTTATTGAGTAAAATTTTTCTCTTTCTTCCTATATTGTTCTACATGTGGTCATATAGTGTTTATTCGTGATCTTTACTTTACACAAAGCACATGCCGTCTTCTCATAATATTTTAACATGATTTTCTCGGCAAACAGTAAAGAATATTCTCAAATAAGCAATGGATTGTCTGACTATAAGTGATGTATCACTGATTAGATAATCCTTTGGTAAAAAATGACACATCTGCAGTTTTTTATAATGGGGATAGAACTTTGAAATAAATATCCTAGTTTGATCACTTTGAAGAGATGGATCTATTAACCTTTTAATAATTGAAGGGATTTCTCTGTTTAACATTGCAGTATCCGTGCAATACTAATTTTGAAAATGTCTAGCATTTCGTTTATTGATCAGGTTGTTGATTTATAGATAATATTTACAATTATTATCGATCATGTGTCGATTTTTAAAAGATGAAAGATATCTTGGGGTATTTCGTGTGTAGAATATGCAAATATCTATTGCTTTTATCTTCTCTCTATCTCAAATATAAAATTTTATTTTGGTAGAAAATAGCATTTTTATAATAGAATGTTGCATTCTTAAAAAAGATTTAGATGGAATAACATTCAATATAAAACGACATTTGAAAATATCACGCATGAGTTTCTTTTAAACGATAAATCGAAATTTATTTTTAAGGAGAAATAACGACTATTTCTAACCTTAGAGATGAGGTATGAAAGGATGAATTGTGAAGAGTAATGATAAACGGAAAAATTTCCCATCCCTGGACACTTTTATTTTTCCATTTATCATTACTCTTCACAATTCATCCTTTCATACCTCATCTCTAAGGTTAGAAATTGTCGTTATTTCTCCTTAAAAATAAATTTCGATTTTTCATTTAAAAAAAACTCATGCGGGATATTTTCCAATGTAGTTTTACAATCATAAACCGCATTATATTGTATTATAAACATTCAATATCTTTTTAAAATTAGCTGACAATAAAAGAATTTGAATCTTGTATTTTTATGTTACTAATGAGCATACCATTGTTTATTGGAAGAAAATGATGTTATACAGGTGAACCTTTTAGATGTGATAGAGATGATTTTCTTACCTCTGAATTTAATCTACATTCGAGGTACTGAATATGCTGATATAATGCTCCCGAATCAAAAGGCATTGTGAAATGCAGTTCTCTAAATTGAATAGCAAAGCACCATTATACTGATGAAAAATATTGATTACAAAAAAATCAATGATAGAAAAAAGGATAAGAATTTAAAGAGGACGATGAAGGAACATCAAGTATTGTGCCTCAATTCTTGGGGAAGGGTAGCTCTTCCTAAGGATGGTCGCTGAGGAAATGAGAATTCCATCAAGAGAGACATCAAGTCCTGTCGAGTTCAAGTGGAAGGTTGCTATTCGAAATGACGATTGCTGAAGAAAGGAAAAGTCCATCAATAGGACGATCAAGTCGAGTCCAAGTGGAAGGTGACTCTGCGAAATGGCGGTTGCTGAAGAATGGAAAAGTCCGTAAAGAAGACGATCAAGTCTTGTCGAGTCCAGACGGAAAGTAACTCTACGAAAGGGCGGTTGCTTAAGAAAAGAAAATCCCGTCAAGAGGTCCATCAAGGCTTATCGAGTCGAAGCGGAAGGTAGCTCTTCGAAAGAGCGGTCGCTGAAGAAAAGTCCATCAAATCTTGTCGAGTTCAAGCAATAGGTTGCTCTTTTAATAGGCGGTCGCTGAAGAAAAGTCCGTCAAGAGGGCGATCAAGTCTTGTAAAGTCCAAGCGGAAGGTATCTCTTAGACAATTTGACAATTAAAATAATTTTATTGACATCTTGTCAATACATACAAAAGTGCACAGTCTGCACTATTTTAAGGGTTCTCTTAGAAAGGACGGTTGCTAAAGGAAAGGAAAATTCCCTCAATAGGACAACTAAGTCTTGCCGAGGGAGTCCAAGCAGAAAGTATCTCTTTGAAAGAGCGGTCGCTAAAGAAAAGGAAAATTCCGTAAAGACGGCTACCAAGTCTTGTCGAGACCTTGTCGAAAGGTAGCTCATCGAAAGGAAGGTCGCTGAAGAAAGAAAAGTCCGTCAAATCAACTCAAATAAGGTAATAATTCACCATCTATATATTCAAGGAATGATACTATCAAAAGCACGAATTTTTATTTTAGAATAAAACTTTCTCGTACCGTTCTTAACTGAGATGAAAATTTTGGGAGAGCCTGGCTCAGTTAAGGTCAGTAGGAATATATTTTACTTGAAAAGATCAATCCATGCTTTAATGGTATCATTTCTTGAATACATTCTGTACATTTGAAAAATGTTGATTTTACGGTTAGTCCTTTAGCTTTTACACACTGTTGTTTATTAAGAAAAAGGCATCTCCTTATCGTGCAACTGAAAGTTGCTGATGGATTGCGCCATCTATCGGAATAAATATCAACTATTCTCGTTGATTTTTAATTATTCCAGAATTGGCCAAATACCCATTCTTGATTAATCAAGAAAAGCTAACCACGGACGCGCTTCGGGCTGTTGGCCCTCATCAGCGTGGTGCAAGCTGTACCTAAACAACCTTTCAGTTGCACGATAAGGAGATGCCTTTTTCTTAATTTATGCACCTTATCCCAGTACAATATTACATTTGTACTATTTTTTCACTGTTGTTTATTTAAATTGTGAAGAGTGCATTTTAAAAAATCTTCCCTTCTATTACCGGACTATAATTATCAGCATGCCGTCAGAGATTCTTCAGTAGCTCCATCCTCGAACTGAAGATGACTTGACCTCAACCTTTATGAGGTCAAAGACTGCGGTAATTGACTTTTTTTAGCTCAAAGAACCTACTTCTTTTCAAAACTTGAATCCAAAATTATCTTGTCCTCTTTGATAGGAAGATAGAAAAAAAAACTAATTAAACAAGTGACTTACCTAAATTAGATTTCACGCTCACATATTCAGAAAATATTTTTCACCACCTTGGAATGTGGAGGGTTTGTAGACAATTATAAATATTCTATTAACACTCGTAGTTAATTGTTACAAAAATTAAAGAGAAATTGGGGAGGTCGGTGGAAGGATGGTCTAAACCGTTGGTTTTCGACCGCTACGACCCGGGTTCGATTCCCGTATTGGGAACTTTTTTTCTGATAAAAAAAATGCTCCAATGGCCCCCGATTCTAGAAAAAGTCCAACCACACCAGTGAGTGCAAGTAACCAAACGGGGCTCTGGCACATTTGTAAGTGAAAAGTCGAACTGCTTTTCACATGTGTAGACATGTGATGCACTTACAGTAAAAGCAGTCGCCAACTTCTACCCACCATGATTATCATGGCCTGTACTACGTGTACTAGGGATAAGCAAAAAAAAAAAGTAAGGTAACAATATTATATCTAAATAAATAAATTATACGTGACATTTCGGTAATTGTGATGTTACCGGATTGTCACGTATAATTTATTTCTTTAGATGTGGCCGTGTTACCTCTTATGTTTTTCTAATCTATGTTACTTCTGTAGATGAACAGAGATGCTTGAAAGCTCGGCTAAATAAAAATACTTTACAAGAAACACTTCACCTCACGATTTATTTCTTTTGATAATTTACTGATCCAGGTGATTATTCAACTTATGAATTTCTTATTTTTCACTCTTGTAGAAGAACACAGAAATTCTCGAAAGCTCGGCTAAATAAAAATGCTTTACAAGAAACTCTTCACTTCATCATTTTGTACTTTTGATAATTAACTGATCCAGGTGATTATTCAACTTATGAATTTCTTATTTTTCACTCTTGTAGAAGAACACAGAAATTCTCGAAAGCTCGGCTAAATAAAAATGCTTTACAAGAAACTCTTCACTTCATCATTTTGTACTTTTGATAATTAACTGATCCAGGTGATTATTCAACTTATGAAGTTCTTATTTTCACTCCTGTAGAAGAACAGAAATTCTAAAGCTCGGCTAAATAAAAATGCTTTACAAGAAACTCTTCACTTCATCATTTTGTACTTTTGATAATTAACTGATTCAGGTGATTATTCAACTTATGAAGTTCTTATTTTCACTCCTGTAGAAGAACAGAGATGCTCGAAAGCTCGGCTAAATAAAAATGCTTTACAAGAAACTCTTCACTTCATCATTTTGTACTTTTGATAATTAACTGATCCAGGTGATTATTCAACTTATGAAGTTCTTATTTTCACTCCTGTAGAAGAACAGAGATGCTCGAAAGCTCGGCTAAATAAAAATGCTTTACAAGAAACTCTTCACTTCATCATTTTGTACTTTTGATAATTAACTGATCCAGGTGATTATTCAACTTATGAATTTCTTATTTTTCACTCTTGTAGAAGAACACAGAAATTCTCGAAAGCTCGGCTAAATAAAAATGCTTTACAAGAAACTCTTCACTTCATCATTTTGTACTTTTGATAATTAACTGATCCAGGTGATTATTCAACTTATGAAGTTCTTATTTTCACTCCTGTAGAAGAACAGAGATGCTCGAAAGCTCGGCTAAATAAAAATGCTTTACAAGAAACTCTTCACTTCATCATTTTGTACTTTTGATAATTAACTGATCCAGGTGATTATTCAACTTATGAAGTTCTTATTTTCACTCCTGTAGAAGAACAGAGATGCTCGAAAGCTCGGCTAAATAAAAATACTTTACAAGAAACTCTTCACTTCATCATTTTGTACTTTTGATAATTAACTGATCCAGGTGATTATTCAACTTATGAAGTTCTTATTTTCACTCCTGTAGAAGAACAGAGATGCTCGAAAGCTCGGCTAAATAAAAATACTTTACAAGAAACTCTTCACTTCATCATTTTGTACTTTTGATAATTAACTGATCCAGGTGATTATTCAACTTATGAAGTTCTTATTTTCACTCCTGTAGAAGAACAGAGATGCTCGAAAGCTCGGCTAAATAAAAATGCTTTACAAGAAACTCTTCACTTCATCATTTTGTACTTTTGATAATTAACTGATCCAGGTGATTATTCAACTTATGAAGTTCTTATTTTCACTCCTGTAGAAGAACAGAGATGCTCGAAAGCTCGGCTAAATAAAAATACTTTACAAGAAACTCTTCACTTCATCATTTTGTACTTTTGATAATTAACTGATCCAGGTGATTATTCAACTTATGAAGTTCTTATTTTCACTCCTGTAGAAGAACAGAAATTCTCGAAAGCTCGGCTAAATAAAAATACTTTACAAGAAACTCTTCACTTCATCATTTTGTACTTTTGATAATTAACTGATCCAGGTGATTATTCAACTTATGAAGTTCTTATTTTCACTCCTGTAGAAGAACAGAGATGCTCCAATGCTCGGCTAAATAAAAATGCTTTACAAGAAACTCTTCACTTCATCATTTTGTACTTTTGATAATTAACTGATCCAGGTGATTATTCAACTTATGAATTTCTTATTTTTCACTCTTGTAGAAGAACACAGAAATTCTCGAAAGCTCGGCTAAATAAAAATGCTTTACAAGAAACTCTTCACTTCATCATTTTGTACTTTTGATAATTAACTGATCCAGGTGATTATTCAACTTATGAAGTTCTTATTTTCACTCCTGTAGAAGAACAGAGATGCTCGAAAGCTCGGCTAAATAAAAATGCTTTACAAGAAACTCTTCACTTCATCATTTTGTACTTTTGATAATTAACTGATCCAGGTGATTATTCAACTTATGAAGTTCTTATTTTCACTCCTGTAGAAGAACAGAGATGCTCGAAAGCTCGGCTAAATAAAAATACTTTACAAGAAACTCTTCACTTCATCATTTTGTACTTTTGATAATTAACTGATCCAGGTGATTATTCAACTTATGAAGTTCTTATTTTCACTCCTGTAGAAGAACAGAGATGCTCGAAAGCTCGGCTAAATAAAAATGCTTTACAAGAAACTCTTCACTTCATCATTTTGTACTTTTGATAATTAACTGATCCAGGTGATTATTCAACTTATGAATTTCTTATTTTTCACTCTTGTAGAAGAACACAGAAATTCTCGAAAGCTCGGCTAAATAAAAATGCTTTACAAGAAACTCTTCACTTCATCATTTTGTACTTTTGATAATTAACTGATCCAGGTGATTATTCAACTTATGAAGTTCTTATTTTCACTCCTGTAGAAGAACAGAGATGCTCGAAAGCTCGGCTAAATAAAAATGCTTTACAAGAAACTCTTCACTTCATCATTTTGTACTTTTGATAATTAACTGATCCAGGTGATTATTCAACTTATGAAGTTCTTATTTTCACTCCTGTAGAAGAACAGAGATGCTCGAAAGCTCGGCTAAATAAAAATACTTTACAAGAAACTCTTCACTTCATCATTTTGTACTTTTGATAATTAACTGATCCAGGTGATTATTCAACTTATGAAGTTCTTATTTTCACTCCTGTAGAAGAACAGAGATGCTCGAAAGCTCGGCTAAATAAAAATACTTTACAAGAAACTCTTCACTTCATCATTTTGTACTTTTGATAATTAACTGATCCAGGTGATTATTCAACTTATGAAGTTCTTATTTTCACTCCTGTAGAAGAACAGAGATGCTCGAAAGCTCGGCTAAATAAAAATACTTTACAAGAAACTCTTCACTTCATCATTTTGTACTTTTGATAATTAACTGATCCAGGTGATTATTCAACTTATGAAGTTCTTATTTTCACTCCTGTAGAAGAACAGAGATGCTCGAAAGCTCGGCTAAATAAAAATGCTTTACAAGAAACTCTTCACTTCATCATTTTGTACTTTTGATAATTAACTGATCCAGGTGATTATTCAACTTATGAAGTTCTTATTTTCACTCCTGTAGAAGAACAGAAATTCTCGAAAGCTCGGCTAAATAAAAATACTTTACAAGAAACTCTTCACTTCATCATTTTGTACTTTTGATAATTAACTGATCCAGGTGATTATTCAACTTATGAAGTTCTTATTTTCACTCCTGTAGAAGAACAGAGATGCTCCAATGCTCGGCTAAATAAAAATGCTTTACAAGAAACTCTTCACTTCATCATTTTGTACTTTTGATAATTAACTGATCCAGGTGATTATTCAACTTATGAATTTCTAATTTTTCACTCTTGTAGAAGAACACAGAAATTCTCGAAAGCTCGGCTAAATAAAAATGCTTTACAAGAAACTCTTCACTTCATCATTTTGTACTTTTGATAATTAACTGATCCAGGTGATTATTCAACTTATGAAGTTCTTATTTTCACTCCTGTAGAAGAACAGAGATGCTCGAAAGCTCGGCTAAATAAAAATGCTTTACAAGAAACTCTTCACTTCATCATTTTGTACTTTTGATAATTAACTGATCCAGGTGATTATTCAACTTATGAAGTTCTTATTTTCACTCCTGTAGAAGAACAGAGATGCTCGAAAGCTCGGCTAAATAAAAATGCTTTACAAGAAACTCTTCACTTCATCATTTTGTACTTTTGATAATTAACTGATCCAGGTGATTATTCAACTTATGAATTTCTTATTTTTCACTCTTGTAGAAGAACACAGAATTCTCGAAAGCTCGGCTAAATAAAAATGCTTTACAAGAAACTCTTCACTTCATCATTTTGTACTTTTGATAATTAACTGATCCAGGTGATTATTCAACTTATGAAGTTCTTATTTTCACTCCTGTAGAAGAACAGAGATGCTCGAAAGCTCGGCTAAATAAAAATGCTTTACAAGAAACTCTTCACTTCATCATTTTGTACTTTTGATAATTAACTGATCCAGGTGATTATTCAACTTATGAAGTTCTTATTTTCACTCCTGTAGAAGAACAGAGATGCTCGAAAGCTCGGCTAAATAAAAATACTTTACAAGAAACTCTTCACTTCATCATTTTGTACTTTTGATAATTAACTGATCCAGGTGATTATTCAACTTATGAAGTTCTTATTTTCACTCCTGTAGAAGAACAGAGATGCTCGAAAGCTCGGCTAAATAAAAATACTTTACAAGAAACTCTTCACTTCATCATTTTGTACTTTTGATAATTAACTGATCCAGGTGATTATTCAACTTATGAAGTTCTTATTTTCACTCCTGTAGAAGAACAGAGATGCTCGAAAGCTCGGCTAAATAAAAATACTTTACAAGAAACTCTTCACTTCATCATTTTGTACTTTTGATAATTAACTGATCCAGGTGATTATTCAACTTATGAAGTTCTTATTTTCACTCCTGTAGAAGAACAGAGATTCTCGAAAGCTCGGCTAAATAAAAATACTTTACAAGAAACTCTTCACTTCATCATTTTGTACTTTTGATAATTAACTGATCCAGGTGATTATTCAACTTATGAAGTTCTTATTTTCACTCCTGTAGAAGAACAGAGATGCTCGAAAGCTCGGCTAAATAAAAATGCTTTACAAGAAACTCTTCACTTCATCATTTTGTACTTTTGATAATTAACTGATCCAGGTGATTATTCAACTTATGAAGTTCTTATTTTCACTCCTGTAGAAGAACAGAGATGCTCGAAAGCTCGGCTAAATAAAAATACTTTACAAGAAACTCTTCACTTCATCATTTTGTACTTTTGATAATTAACTGATCCAGGTGATTATTCAACTTATGAAGTTCTTATTTTCACTCCTGTAGAAGAACAGAAATTCTCGAAAGCTCGGCTAAATAAAAATACTTTACAAGAAACTCTTCACTTCATCATTTTGTACTTTTGATAATTAACTGATCCAGGTGATTATTCAACTTATGAAGTTCTTATTTTCACTCCTGTAGAAGAACAGAGATGCTCGAAAGCTCGGCTAAATAAAAATGCTTTACAAGAAACTCTTCACTTCATCATTTTGTACTTTTGATAATTAACTGATCCAGGTGATTATTCAACTTATGAAGTTCTTATTTTCACTCCTGTAGAAGAACAGAGATGCTCGAAAGCTCGGCTAAATAAAAATGCTTTACAAGAAACTCTTCACTTCATCATTTTGTACTTTTGATAATTAACTGATCCAGGTGATTATTCAACTTATGAAGTTCTTATTTTCACTCCTGTAGAAGAACAGAGATGCTCGAAAGCTCGGCTAAATAAAAATACTTTACAAGAAACTCTTCACTTCATCATTTTGTACTTTTGATAATTAACTGATCCAGGTGATTATTCAACTTATGAAGTTCTTATTTTCACTCCTGTAGAAGAACAGAAATTCTCGAAAGCTCGGCTAAATAAAAATACTTTACAAGAAACTCTTCACTTCATCATTTTGTACTTTTGATAATTAACTGATCCAGGTGATTATTCAACTTATGAAGTTCTTATTTTCACTCCTGTAGAAGAACAGAGATGCTCGAAAGCTCGGCTAAATAAAAATGCTTTACAAGAAACTCTTCACTTCATCATTTTGTACTTTTGATAATTAACTGATCCAGGTGATTATTCAACTTATGAAGTTCTTATTTTCACTCCTGTAGAAGAACAGAGATGCTCGAAAGCTCGGCTAAATAAAAATACTTTACAAGAAACTCTTCACTTCATCATTTTGTACTTTTGATAATTAACTGATCCAGGTGATTATTCAACTTATAAGTGTCTTATTTTCACTCCTGTAGAAGAACAGAGATGCTCGAAAGCTCGGCTAAATAAAAATACTTTACAAGAAACTCTTCACTTCATCATTTTGTACTTTTGATAATTAACTGATCCAGGTGATTATTCAACTTATGAAGTTCTTATTTTCACTCCTGTAGAAGAACAGAGATGCTCGAAAGCTCGCTAAATAAAAATGCTTTACAAGAAACTCTTCACTTCATCATTTTGTACTTTTGATAATTAACTGATCCAGGTGATTATTCAACTATGAAGTTCTTATTTTCACTCCTGTAGAAGAACAGAGATGCTCGAAAGCTCGGCTAAATAAAAATACTTTACAAGAAACTCTTCACTTCATCATTTTGTACTTTTGATAATTAACTGATCCAGGTGATTATTCAACTTATGAAGTTCTTATTTTCACTCCTGTAGAAGAACAGAGATGCTCGAAAGCTCGGCTAAATAAAAATACTTTACAAGAAACTCTTCACTTCATCATTTTGTACTTTTGATAATTAACTGATCCAGGTGATTATTCAACTTATGAAGTTCTTATTTTCACTCCTGTAGAAGAACAGAGATGCTCGAAAGCTCGGCTAAATAAAAATACCTTACAAGAAACTCTTCACTTCATCATTTTGTACTTTTGATAATTAACTGATCCAGGTGATTATTCAACTTATGAAGTTCTTATTTTCACTCCTGTAGAAGAACAGAGATGCTCGAAAGCTCGGCTAAATAAAAATGCTTTACAAGAAACTCTTCACTTCATCATTTTATACTTTTGATAATTAACTGATCCAGGTGATTATTCAACTTATGAAGTTCTTATTTTCACTCCTGTAGAAGAACAGAGATGCTCGAAAGCTCGGCTAAATAAAAATACTTTACAAGAAACTCTTCACTTCATCATTTTGTACTTTTGATAATATAAAGAATGAAGACATTAAGACGCGAATGTTTCTTTTCACAAATAAATCGAATTTCTACTGTCTTTACTGCGATGAAAAAAATATTGAGAGCGCTTGGTTATATAATATTGTAACAAAGTATTTATTAATTTTAATATTTTTATTAACAGAGTGGTCATTTTTTTATGTTTATATCTTGCGACTCTGTAAATTTCCCTCGTGGCCTATCTTTTGTTTACCATTCTTAGTTTTTGTCCTTCACTGAAATAAATTGCTGTCCCCTCCTGAAGTTTTTGTCTTCTCTAATTTTCCACGTGGCAATATTTTTTCATCGCAGTAAGGACAGTAGAAGTTTGTTTTATGTTTAAAGGAAACATTTCTTATATAGAGATGGTATGTTATCACCTTATAATTAATACGGAGAATGTAGGGTTGTAACAATACAGAGATAAACTTGTATATTGTGTTTGTGACACAAACAAAACTTGTGAATGACTAACCTCTTCTAACAATCTAATAGCATTAATAGGACATTCCACACAGCAATAATGTAATATATTTTCTCTCAATATATAATAAGTATTTAAAATATGTATATAATAATGTGTATATAAAAATGGTATTTATTATTAATTTGTTGACCTGATAATCCTGTTGAAAGATTGACAAGTTTGAAATCTTGAAAATAAAAGGTTGTACAAGAAACTTTGCCCTGGAAGCTTCATTTATTTTATAATATTATTAGTACATGTTGTTTATCATAAGATTATTTGTGAGAATAACAAAATTCAAACAAATAAATTGCACACATTTTGAAATCTTCTACAGATAGAATAAAATTAGTATGAGGATATATCCCACTAAAATGTTTAAATCATGGTCCAAGTAATAGTAAACACTTTAAATAGCCACAGGATATGGAACTTGGAGAAATGACAAAGGATGATCCAGTCTGTAAACTATCCATATAGGTAGAATTTGGCCAGGTAGACCATTCAAGTAATGCATGGCCAGGAACTACGCTACAAATGTAGATGCGTATCGACTAAATTAAACTCTTCGAATAAAAATAACAAAATATAACGACAATTGAAGAGGAGTATCTTATGCAAATTTTATTCGCAAGCTTTCGGACGTCCTTCTACAGGCTTTACAATGACTGAGTAGATGCAGATTGCTATATAGATTGGATGTCAGAAGATTGCGAGGTGACAAAACTGCGAAGTTGGTGTCGTAGACGACAATTTGATAGGAAGTTGAGAGAGGCCTTGTCACAGTTGGTAAGATAATCTGTCCAATATGTTGGACGCCATGTTAATCGTCGGACCTCAATGTTCTTTTGAAAGCTGTAAATATGTTCTGATATCTACACATGATGCCGATACGTGATACCTACACATGGCCTCTGCACATGGTATCCACACATCGTAACGACACGTGGTACCTACACATGGAGCCTACACATGGTATCTACACATGGGTCTAAATATGGTACTTATTAAAAACAAATTAGGCCTATCTGACCACTAACATGAGCGCTTTATTGATGGCAGAGAGCCATCTATTGGAACAGAAATTAACTAAACGTTTATTTAGCCTGTTCCCTGATATCTTCCCAGCATCACGCTGCCGAGGACTAATAACCTGAAACGCGTTCGCGTTTTTTTTGTATTATTATTCATCAAGAAAATGGGTTGGTCAAATATCAGGGAACAGACTAAACCAACATTCTTTAACATGGCGCTCATACGTGGTGCACACATGACTACGTTCGCATTAGACAGACAACCAAAATCGCAGATTTATGTGATTGTATAGTCATATATTTTGCCCCAAAACACACAATGACACTATAAATTTGAACAACCTCATTATTTGGCGACTTTTCAATACAAGAATTCAAAAGTTTGATGATTTTTGAAGTTTTTATCTAAATATTATCTTGTGTATCAGGTATACTTGAAAATTAAAAGATCGACGATGCAATATTGTCGTGTCGAAAATTAGGAAAGACAAACTTCAGGATGACACAGCAATTTATTTGAGGCAAGCACAAATTGAAATTGATAAACATATAAGAGAAGCCATGAGGGAAGTTTACAGAGTAGCAAAATACAAATATTAAATTTTATAATCTGTACATAAAATGATAAATATTTTGCCAAATATCTCTTTTTCTATTGGAGATGTGACCCACACCTTGCAAATATTGTAGATACTGACATGGATCTGACGTGCTTCTTCTAAGAATTCCTTCAGAGTCTTGTAAATTTGTCTGTGAATGACCATATTTAAGTATATATAAAATAAAAGTATTTAAAGCACGAATGTTTCTTTTATACACAATACAAACTTCTACTGTCCTTACTGATCATTGTTCAGTGACAGATCTATTAGCTGGGAATAGGTTTATAGATTTGGTAATGCTCTTTAAAAGAGATTATTGACTTTAAAAAGTAGTGCATATAAGATGATTGATTTGGTTTATCTAATCTGATACATTATCTATTTACAAATTGAAACAAATTTTATTAGATCTTTCTAAATACCTTAGGAAAATTTGGAAGGCAAATATGCGCGATATTACTAAAAAAGAAACCCAATTTAGAATAATTTAACAATTTAGTTGCATTTTTTTTAAGATCTTTCTTTGGTAGATATTAAAATTAGAGGCGATATATAAAAAGTTAACAACAAAGTAATTTACCAAAAGTACAATTTACCCGCATACTATTAAAAAAACAGAAGTTAAATAAAACAACATGGACAATGAGCAAGTTTGAATGGACGGACTTCAGCTTTATTAAATCACAGGCACACGTGGATCCTATCTAGCCAGGTGGATAATAAAATCATATTTCTTGGAGATAGAAAAAATGAAAGAGTAAATCATTCATCGCGAGCACTCCTTGATTCTTCCACGCCAAAAAAACATTCTCCTAATTAACATATTTACCTGAAAAAATCACATAACTTCTCAAACAAAGGATTAGAAAAACTATCATGAATAAAGATTTTATAAGACGTTGTTTCCTCCTACGCTTTCTGAAGAATTTCTAGAAACTGAGAAAACTTGGCAAAGAGATAATATTGTCATGGTAGAGAAGACAAGTATTCCTAAAGTTTAAGTTAAAAATAATTTCGAAACTATTATAGACGCGTATGATGAGCCAGGCCCTCCCATTAATTTTTCCATTACAGTAAGGGCAGTAGAAATTGTTTAATTTTTAAAAGAATCATACGCGTCTATAATAGTTTCGAATTTTTATAAAAGATGACGTGTTAATGCATCATAAAAAATAATTTATTAATTAAATTTATAGAATGCAAAATGTGATAATAATTTTACAAGTGAGAATCTACAAGAGATATTTATAACACAGGTTCCTGGAGAACAGAACTCCAACTACCCGGGGAGTCCAGCTCACTAGTATGGACTAGTGTTGAGCGCTTTTACTCGCGTCCTGTTTTGATTACTGAGTTGAACCAGTTGACCAGGAAGTTCCATGCTGAGGTTGAGTCTGGGAGGCTGGCCATAAATGTAGGATTGAGGTGGGTCAATCCAAGCAATAGAAGAATCTACAAGCATGGTAAGGGGTAATGACGTAGCTTAATATTTATGATGATAAACTAACAACAGAGTATTTACAATAATTATTCTGTGACAACAATTCTAAATTCTATCCCCTCACTATATAATGTATATAGAGCTGAAGAACCAACCCTTTGTACATATTTCAATTGTGTTTATAATTCTCTCTTTTCATCTAACTAAAACTTGAATACTAATTCTTGTACATATTTCAATTGTGTTTATAATTCTCTCTTTTCATCTAACTAAAACTTGCATATAATTCTTGTACATATTTCAATTGTGTTTATAATTCTCTCTTTTCATCTAACTAAAACTTGAATACTAATTCTTGTACATATTTCAATTGTGTTTATAATTCTCTCTTTTCATCTAACTAAAACTTGAATACTAATTCTTGTACATATTTCAATTGTGTTTATAATTCTCTCTTTTCATCTAACTAAAACTTGCATATAATTCTTGTACATATTTCATTTGTGTTTATAATTCTCTCTTTTCATCTAACTAAAACTTGCATATAATTCTTGTACATATTTCAATTGTGTTTATAATTCTCTTGTACATATTTCATTTGTGTTTATAATTCTCTCTTTTCATCTAACTAAAACTTGCATATAATTCTTGTACATATTTCAATTGTGTTTATAATTCTCTCTTTTCATCTAACTAAAACTTGAATACTAATTCTTGTACATATTTCAATTGTGTTTATAATTCTCTCTTTTCATCTAACTAAAACTTGCATATAATTCTTGTACATATTTCAATTGTGTTTATAATTCTCTCTTTTCATCTAACTAAAACTTGAATGCTAATTCTTGTACATATTTCAATTGTGTTTATAATTCTCTCTTTTCATCTAACTAAAACTTGCATATAATTCTTGTACATATTTCAATTGTGTTTATAATTCTCTCTTTTCATCTAACTAAAACTTGAATACTAATTCTTGTACATATTTCAATTATGTTTATAATTCTCTCTTTTCATCTAACTAAAACTTGAATACTAATTCTTGTACATATTTCAATTGTGTTTATAATTCTCTCTTATCATCTAACTAAAACTTAAATACTAATTCTTGTACATATTTCAATTATTTTTATAATTCTCTCTTTTCATCTAACTAAAACTTGCATATAATTCTTGTACATATTTCAATTGTGTTTATAATTCTCTCTTTTCATCTAACTAAAACTTGCATATAATTCTTGTACATATTTCAATTGTGTTTATAATTCTCTCTTTTCATCTAACTAAAACTTGAATACTAATTCTTGTACATATTTCAATTATGTTTATAATTCTCTCTTTTCATCTAACTAAAACTTGAATACTAATTCTTGTACATATTTCAATTGTGTTTATAATTCTCTCTTATCATCTAACTAAAACTTAAATACTAATTCTTGTACATATTTCAATTGTGTTTATAATTCTCTCTTTTCATCTAACTAAAACTTGAATACTAATTCTTGTATATATTTCAATTGTGTTGATATTTTTCTCTTTTCATCTAACTAAAACTTGAATACTAATTCTTGTACATATTTCAATTGTGTTTATAATTCTCTCTTTTCATCTAACTAAAACTTGAATACTAATTCTTGTATATATTTCAATTGTGTTGATATTTTTCTCTTTTCATCTAACTAAAACTTGAATACTAATTCTTGTACATATTTCAATTGTGTTGATATTTTTCTCTTTTCATCTAACTAAAAATTGAATACTAATTCTTGTACATATTTCAATTGTGTTTATAATTCTCTCTTTTCATCTAACTAAAACTTGAATACTAATTCTTGTACATATTTCAATTGTGTTTATAATTCTCTCTTTTCATCTAACTAAAACTTGAATACTAATTCTTGTACATATTTCAATTGTGTTGATATTTTTCTCTTTTCATCTAACTAAAACTTGAATACTAATTCTTGTACATATTTCAATTGTGTTTATAATTCTCTCTTTTCATCTAACTAAAACTTGAATACTAATTCTTGTACATATTTCCATTGTGTTTATAATTCTCTCTTATCATCTAACTAAAACTTAAATACTAATTCTTGTACATATTTCAATTATTTTTATAATTCTCTCTTTTCATCTAACTAAAACTTGCATATAATTCTTGTACATATTTCAATTGTGTTTATAATTCTCTCTTTTCATCTAACTAAAACTTGCATATAATTCTTGTACATATTTCAATTGTGTTTATAATTCTCTCTTTTCATCTAACTAAAACTTGAATACTAATTCTTGTACATATTTCAATTATGTTTATAATTCTCTCTTTTCATCTAACTAAAACTTGAATACTAATTCTTGTACATATTTCAATTGTGTTTATAATTCTCTCTTATCATCTAACTAAAACTTAAATACTAATTCTTGTACATATTTCAATTGTGTTTATAATTCTCTCTTTTCATCTAACTAAAACTTGAATACTAATTCTTGTATATATTTCAATTGTGTTGATATTTTTCTCTTTTCATCTAACTAAAACTTGAATACTAATTCTTGTACATATTTCAATTGTGTTTATAATTCTCTCTTTTCATCTAACTAAAACTTGAATACTAATTCTTGTATATATTTCAATTGTGTTGATATTTTTCTCTTTTCATCTAACTAAAACTTGAATACTAATTCTTGTACATATTTCAATTGTGTTGATATTTTTCTCTTTTCATCTAACTAAAAATTGAATACTAATTCTTGTACATATTTCAATTGTGTTTATAATTCTCTCTTTTCATCTAACTAAAACTTGAATACTAATTCTTGTACATATTTCAATTGTGTTTATAATTCTCTCTTTTCATCTAACTAAAACTTGAATACTAATTCTTGTACATATTTCAATTGTGTTGATATTTTTCTCTTTTCATCTAACTAAAACTTGAATACTAATTCTTGTACATATTTCAATTGTGTTTATAATTCTCTCTTTTCATATAACTAAAACTTGAATACTAATTCTTGTACATATTTCAAATATCTTTCTTTCTTTCCTTTCAATGTTTAGTTTACCTTTGTAGTGCAAGTGTCTTTAGGGGGACATAGCGCTCTAAGTCGAAATAAAATAAAAATAAAACATAGAGATGAAGAAGAGTTGTTTCAAAATTCTGATATCAATAAAGAAATGGTTGAGTTCAATGTTGGTGTTGTTGTCGTGTCCAATGAAGAGCCTCAGATGTCTCCATGCATCTCCATCACAGCAGCAGCAAAATCCACTATCTTGGGTGTGTAAAGCTGCTGCTCTGGGTCTATGTCAATTTTCTGCAAGGCTGCGGCCATTGCTGGGCATTAGAATATGTGAGTAGGTGTTAGTTCCACACCAGGACAGTTGTTGCATGTTCTATAGGTTCTTGTGACATCTGGAACAGGCTCTGGCATCTGGTTGAGTTCAATGATTATATTTTTTATTTGAATTTATATTTATAATTTACAATATTTATATTTTAAATCCTTGGGGTAGTCTATAGTTAAGCTAATGTAAAATAAAATATTTCAATGACATAGATTTTTTAAAACACACAAATAAAAAGTATACTACTTAAAGAAATTCTTTGGAATACATTCTAAGGTATAGCATCAACCTTCTGATTCAATGAAACAAACACAGAAAGAATTGGACAATATATAATTCGAATTTTCAGTTAAAAAGGCATAGTATTTTTTAGCTGGTAACAGTCTGATGCACGCCCGCGAGAGCACATGTCAATAACAAAAGTTTCCAATTATTCTGTATAAATATTATTTAGAGTTTGTACATAGAATATCAGCCCGTTGAAGAGCAGTATATTTTCTCGAAAGCTTGCAAATTTAAATTAAAAAGAAACTTTTTAACTGATATTTATTTTTTACTTTTTCAAATAATTTCTGGGTAACTATTGCTCACATAAAAAGGCATATACAGTGGTACCTCGACATACGAGTTTAATTCGTTCCGCAACCTTGCTCGTATCTCGAATTACTCGTATCTCGAAGCAAATTTCCTCATACAAAACAATTGAACTACCATTAATCCGTTCCAACCTCCAAAATGTAACCCCAGTTATTTTGTTACGTGGTTTTAAATAATAAAAACGTATTTATAAATATTGTTAAGAAGAGTTTGAAAGTACATTTTATTTTATCCATTATTGTAAATTTGCCTAACCTAATTTGCATTTATGCTTTTAATTTTCTTTGTTCGCCTGTTTTACACGTTTCTTATTTTTTTCACCATTATAAATTCCATCTTAACAATCATTAGATTAGATTTTTCCTCGACTTGTCCAGTGGACGGTTGTAAAATAAACAAAATAAACATTTTATTTCCCGCTGTCTCCATGTTTCCTCGCGGCACCCCAGAACACCATCGCAACACTGGTGGAGATGCTGATCCTACCATCAAAAATGAAGCTACCTTAAGAAGAAGCCGCCGTCTACGAGGACAACCTCCAATGAGATCCTTCAGTGCCTCTCCAACAAGACGCGCCATTGTGAATCAAGATGGCGCTACACCTTGCAACAACATTTTCTTCTGCCAGCCACCTCCTCCAAGTCTGGAAGTATTTGGCGGATACTCAGACGAAGATCCTTCAGAATGGCTGGAAGAAATCGAGTTGTTAGCAAGACAACAACGATGGCCAGACGATGTCATGCTGGCATATGCCCGGAGCTACATGGACGGACCTGCGAAGAAATGGGCAAAACTCAACAGCCCTCACATTTTTTCGGCCTGGAGTGTATTCAAAAAGGCACTCCTGGGAGATTTCAGGAGGGCAGATACTGCCAAATTTAAATTAATAATGGACCTGCAAAACAGAATCCAGCAGCCCAATGAGTCAACTCTGCGTTACGCCGAGGATGTCCTCAACCTCTGTAACAAGGTCAACCCCAAAATGACAACGGACGATAAATTATACTACATGAAGACTGGTCTAAACAAATACCTGTCACTCATTATGATGATAACACCTTGCAGCACGGTCAAAGACTTTTTGGAACTAGCGAGGCGAATAGATCAACATCTAGTGGATTTTGAGCAGCGAAGAAGCTTCAGGCAAAATAACCTCCCGACCAGACCATTCCCTCCTAGGAGAAACTACAACAACCAAACAGACCATAGTCGTGGTTTCGACATACCTCGATTCCAAAAAGGATCGTTCGTAAATGATAGAAGACCAATCGCAAGTGACAGTAGACCAACCTTCGCCCCAGGTAGATTCGAGAGGGCTAGACCTAATGACACAGGGATGGAACCGGTTGGAAACAATTATAGGAGCTCAGCACCAACCCCAACCAACAGAACCCCCGAGCAGTATCCCAGGAGGCAGACGTACACGACGCCCCCAAGTAACAGGCGTTATCAAAGGCCATTATACCAGGATCGAAGAATATGCTGGAACTGCTCCGAACAGGGACACATATCGAGGTATTGCCCTCGTAACACTGAACGACCAACTTACAATATCAGACCAATACAGCGGCAGTTTTCAAGGTCCATGGAGAGAGAGAGAGAGAGAATTGACATATTTTTATTGACATCCTGTCAATACATGTAAAGTGCACAGTCCGCACTAATAATGAGGATGATGGTTATAATAAAAAATGATTTTGAAAATGATTAAAAAATAAAACTATGTACATGGCGCCTCTGCCACCGCTGCAGAGTTTGATGGAAGATCGCCAATGGGTCCCCAGAGATACCACGCATCTCGCGATCTACGAAGAAAACGTAGATGGCATGCTTTGCCGCTGAGGAGATGGTGATGGCGTGGTTCTCGAGGTTCACCGCGAAGATCCAGGATTGCAGGTCCGGCGGCCGCCCGATGATGGAGAACACCTCTCGGATGAGTGGGCGGACGGCGCTGCAGGGCCAGTAGCGATGAGCCAGCGACAGGTCGCTGGAGCCGCAGGCGATGCAGACGGGCTGGCTCGACGCTGGGTGCCCCGGATGAGGCAGGGCGTGCAGGGCTAGCCGCAGTGCGATGTCCGCTGCATGGCCCCCGAAGGAGCAGCGACGGAGAGATGAGAACGCCAGGCTGGTGGAGGGCACGTCGACGACAGGCGCCCAGCGCCGGAGATATCGCGAGATGGGAACGGCGGCCAGGCGGGGACGCTCCAACATGCGACGCGCAGTGCGTGTGCTGATGCGCAAGAACGGCGTGGCCGTCCCGCGCAGCACCACGGCTTCCTCCAAGGTCCGCTCCCTGTAGACGCTCGTCGCGTTGTCCGCCACCAGGCGAGAGAGAGAGACGAAACCAACTCTGTAAATGGGGACTATTTAAAAAATTGTAGAGGAATCGATGATTCGAGGCAACAGGAACCGGACTTTGATGTGAATAGCGAAGACGATTTTCCTACTTTGGGAGAAGCGTCAAAAAACTAACCCGACTGAATGGATCTCGGGCTTCTGGTGGTCGAATAAACTTGGTGATGAATCTTCAAAGAAATAAAACGACTCAGATAGAAATCAATGATTATACGGTTGAGGCATTAATCGACACCGGAGCGGTGGTTAGCTGTATTGACGAGGAACTCTCATATAAACTAAAATTAAAAGTTGTCAAAGATAATAATCTGAATTTGAAAGCTGCAGGTGATCAGAAACTTAATGCAAAAGGAAGGTCAATGGTATCATTCAATATGGATCAGGAAAAATATACAATTCAGATGATAGTGTTAGAAAAATGTAACCCCAAAATAATTCTGGGAGACGATTTCTTAAGCCATTACAAAGCCTTAATAAACTGCCGAAACAATACTTTATGGATTGAATCCCCAAATAATATGGACCAAGATGATATAAGTTTAAAATATGCTAGGGCGGTTGAAGATAGAATAATTCCTGAATTTAGCCTATGTCTGGTCAAGGGCTATTGCGAACCAACTACTGATGACAAGGAAATATTGATAGAGAATCTCTCATCGCTAACATCGAAATATGGCCTGATAACAACAAGATCTTTGCTGAAAAATACAAGGTTCCCTGATATTTGGCTTTTGAACCCTTCTTCAAAACCTATAAAAATTCATCGGCACATGAAAATAGGGATAATATCGGAAGTAGACAGGATGTACAAGACAGACCATCGAGCAGTTTCCTCCATTGATCTTAATTTTGACATAAATCCCGATTTATCTTCCGAGGAACGTAATCAGGTTTTGATGCTACTCTACGAATACAAAGAAATGTTCGCCGCACCAGACGATTACAAAGGGAGAACTCACCTTGTCAGACATAAAATCAAAACAAACAGCGATATTCCCATAAGAAAGAACCCCTACAGAGTGTCTTTGAGAGAACGCGAAATAATTAATAATCAAATAGATAAGATGTTGAAAAAAGGTATAATTTCTCATTCATCGAGTCCATGGGCATCTCCTGTAATTCTCGTTAAGAAGAAAGACGGAACATTTGGATTCTGTGTGGACTACAGAAATTTAAACTCTATCACTGTTAAAGATCAATATCCGCTTCCTCGTATAGACGACTGCTTCGACTCTCTCCATGGATCTAGATACTTCACATCACTGGACCTGTGTTCAGGATACTGGCAGGTGGAAGTTGAAGAACAAGATCGGGAGAAAACTGCTTTTGTGACACCTGACGGACTTTACCACTTCAACGTCTTACCTTTTGGTTTATGCAACGGCCCAGCAACTTTTGAAAGACTAATGGATAATATATTGAGGACCCATAAATGGAAAATCTGCTTGTGCTACCTTGACGATGTGATAGTTTTCTCTGAAGATCTACCATCGCATTTGACAAGATTGAAGACCATTTTGGGATGCTTAAGAAAAGCAGGATTGACACTCAATCTTTCAAAATGCAGATTCGCTTATGAAGAGCTCTTTTTATTGGGGCACGTCGTGTCAAAAGAAGGAATTACACCCGATCCAGAAAAAAGTGCGAGCATAAAGGATTTCCCAGCCCTTAAAACAATTAAGAATGTCAGAGCTTTTCTTGGACTATGTTCTTATTATAGAAGGTTCATTAAAGAATTCTCAAAAATAGCATATCCATTACAAATTCTAACTCGTAAAAACCAGCCGTTTGTATGGGGAAAAGAACAAGAATCATCTTTTCTAACTTTAAAAGAAAAGCTGAGTTCACCGGAGGTCCTAACTCATTATGATCCAAATAAACCCATAGGCCTCCACACCGACGCAAGCGATCAAGGACTTGGGGCAGTGCTCATTCATGTTGAAGACAATGGTAGAGAGCGTCCAATTTCATATGCCAGCAGAACATTGCAGAAGGCTGAGACCAACTATTCAACTACGGAAAAGGAATGCTTGGCTATTATATGGGCAATTGGGAAATTCAGGCCTTATCTTTACGGCCGTAAATTCATCGTTTATACCGATCACCATAGTCTCTGCTGGATGGCCAAAGCAAAAAAATTATCTGGACGTTTGGCGCGTTGGTCGTTGGAATTGCAAGCCTACGATTTTACTATAAATTATAAATCTGGAAAAACACATTTAGATGCTGATGGATTATCGCGGTGCCCAATTCCAGATAAAATTAAAATTTTACAAATTAATTATAACACCGAAGACTACGACGCTTACATTAAGAAAATTAACAACATGATCGACCAACACCCAAACAGCTACGGAGAAAACTTCACCAAACATAACGGAAAAATTTATAAAAATAATCCTACCCCAACAGGCAACCCGTGGTTACTGGTCATCCCAAAGACCAAACAACTAGAACTCTTGGAACAGATGCATGATCATCCTACATCGGGCCACATGGGTATAAAAAGAACATACAGCCGAATAAAAGATAAATATTTTTGGCCTTCAATGTTCAAAACAGTGGAGAAATATGTTTCCAGTTGCCCTGAATGCCAGTTTCGTAAGACCCCATCCCAACAACCATCGGGACAATTGCAACCGATACCACCAGCGTCTAGACCGTTCGAACGAATAGGAATAGACCTTTTGGGTAGATTCCCCAAGTCCATCAACGGAAATAGGTGGATCGTTGTTTGCACAGACTATTACTCAAGGCATGTTGAAACAGCGGCGCTACCTCGAGGAACTGCCTCAGAAATTGCCGATTTTTTCTTGAAAAAAATAGTACTAAGACATGGAGCACCGAAAATTTTAATTGCTGACCGCGGGAGTTCTTTCTTGAGCAAACTACTCACACAAGTTTTGAAAATTTGCAATACGATACATAAGAAAACGACAAGTTACCATCCACAGACAAATGGCCAAACGGAAAGAATGAACCGTACGCTGACAGATATGATATCAATGTACATTGACGAGAAGCACCAAAATTGGGACGAGATTCTCCCGTTTGTGACTTTCGCCTACAATTCCTCGGTACAAGAGACGACCGGCTATTCCCCATATTTTCTGATTCACGGAAGAGAACCGTTGACATTTCTGGACTCTACATTTGACTGGCCGGAAGTACCGCCTAAACCCGGAGAGTTTGATGACTACATATCAAATCCCCTAACCATAGTTGAAGAATCAAAAAAGATTTCAATGGCTAGAACAATGGTACGGCAAGATAAATCCAAACAAGTATACGACAAACATCGCAGAGAAGTTAACTTTTCACCAGACGACCTAGTACTGATTTGGACACCGATAAGAAAAGTTGGAAGAGCGGACAAACTACAAAAAAATTACATCGGACCATTCAAGATAATTAGGAAGACATCACCAGTAAATTATGAAGTAAAAGAAGTCACGGGAAGAGGCAAGCAAATTGTACATGTATCAAGAATGAAACTGTACCGGACCCCAGACTTGAGGACAAGTCTTTTTCAAGGGGGAGAGTAATGTTAAGAAGAGTTTGAAAGTACATTTTATTTTATCCATTATTGTAAATTTGCCTAACCTAATTTGCATTTATGCTTTTAATTTTCTTTGTTCGCCTGTTTTACATGTTTCTTATTTTTTTCACCATTATAAATTCCATCTTAACAATCATTAGATTAGATTTTTCCTCGACTTGTCCAGTGGACGGTTGTAAAATAAACAAAATAAACATTTTATTTCCCGCTGTCTCCATGTTTCCTCGCGGCACCCCAGAACACCATCGCAACAATATCAAATATTTATTGCACAAAAACAAAAAAGAGAATGTAAAGAAATATATTAGATATCCTCACTGGTCTTTCCCTTTTTCGCTACATTTTTCTCGCTTTCACCTGTAGGCCGTTTAGAAAAAAACATGTACAAGGAGGTTTGTTTCTTCCTCCCTCTCAGAATGTTCCGGAAATGAGTTTTAAAAGCACACAAAAATATAATAAACTTGAATTTGTTTATTCAAGTCTCAAAAAACAAAGCTTTGCATATAGAACAAATAATAATGAAGAAGAAGAAAGAAACATTTTAGGAAAAGCAAAAACAAAACAAAAGTACTGGTCAAAAAGAAACATTTAAAATCACAGATTAATATCTTCAACACTACCGAACCGAACTCGTATCTCGAATTTCGCTCGTAACTAAAAGCAAAAAATCACTTGCTCGTCGGCTCGTATCTCGAAAAACTCGTATGTTGGGGCGCTCGTATGTCGAGGTACCACTGTATATAAAGACAGACTATCAATTCATTAAAACATAATAAAGATATTATTATAACACCTTCAGACAAAGGAAAAAACACAGTATTTATGGACACAACAGATTATTACAACACTAAAATTTGTCAATTACTTCAAGAAAAAGAAATTAATGAATATCTAACCAAAAATCCATTATCTAATATATACTTTTTAAATTAAATATTTATTTATGGATTGCTCTATTTTCAAAATAATACGAATTAATACTAAATTATTTAATATTCGAATAGAAACCTATATATATATATGTGTGTGATGATATAAAAAAATCAATCTCAGACAAGCATAAATTCCTTGCTTCTAACTACTGCGATTGTCCAGTATTTGATACCTCAACCTGGAAAGCAGAAGACAAAAAGAACAATTACCTATTTATGAACCACCAACAACAAAAAACAAAAAACTTTATTAAGACCTTTCAGTCTTATACAGATTCTCCAAGTAGAAATATAGGGTACATGCAGGAGTAATAGTAAAAATACAAGTAAAAAGCATTGTTATTATTATTATTTTCAAAGCTAATCACATAAAGGTAATATGAAATTTTTATACAGGAAAACTTGAAAAAAATCAAGCTAATAGATTAATCTGGGTAAACCAGAGGAAAAGGAAAAAAAGATACAATATATATATTGTAAAAAATATTTATTTTTTATTAACAGTGTATCCTTTTTTATGTTTATATTTTGCTACTCTGTAAACTTCCCTCTTTGCTTATCTTTTGTTTATCATTCATAGTTTGTTCTTGCCTTGAATAAATTTCTGTGTCAGCCTGAAGTTTGTCTTTTTCGGATCCTGGTCACGGCACTTTTCTCTTAGGATCCCTTGCCACCAGTTCGCGTTCTGCAGCCATGTTGGGGCTAGAAGACCTTACACATTAGGCCAATTAGCCCGGAAGTAAAGAAGAAGAAGTTTGTCTTTCCTAATTTTCCACGTGGCAATATATATATATTATATTTAAAAAAAAAAGATAAGATTTCTGTATTTTGGATCATATTGATGATTATGCTATGGTGGTGCAGTCGTGGTTGAATAATTTTGAAATAAAAATAATAAAATGGTTTTGAAAGAGATTGCTTTAATTGAGCTTTAGGATAAACATAATTTGTTAAAAGTACTGCCTGGCTTAAGGCGTAAGAATAAAAAAAGAAAAGCTTATTTACATAATGTACAAAGGTTTTGAGTCGACCAACGGGGAAAAACAACAATGAGTTTTTATATGGTAAGCGTGACCTCTGGCGGTCGATTAAAACAGAATATTTATATCTATGAAATTATAACTTTAAATAAAATAACATTTTAACATAATTCTAAATAAAATATTTTAATTTAACATTTTAAATAAATTATTTTAATATAACATATATATATATATATACTGTTTGTTGGGGCACGTTTTTTTGTAACCATACCCCAACAGAAGGCGTATGTATGATCAAATCAAATGGATACATGGCTTCCCTCCCACATAGACTTACAGACCATTTTTTTTTTGCCCAGAAACTTAGACACTTGGTGACACCAGACTTCCATGCCGAAAGCTGATGCCTGGTAAAGAAGAAGACATCCAGAGACATCCGAGCTGGAAACTGTTGTTTCATATGTACATATATTCCCCTCACCAAAAATTTAGGTAAAGGTGACCAGAAAAAAAAAAAGGAGAAAAATGGAGAAGGAAGATCTCTAAAGACTGAAACTTATAAAATATCCTTCCAGAGAAAGGAAAGCATCACATTACAGTCCAGGTAAAAAGGGCCTGGGTCAATTTTAGCCAAGACGGGGGGGCGATATATATACCATCCCGAGAAAAAGGGAGGATTGTATTTCAACCCATGTGGAAAGACGGGGGGCTGGAGTCTGAAATCTTACACTACCGCAGGGGTTGTTTCTCTCTTTAGATTTTTTTTGTTTTGGTAATACTATATGTTCTATTTTGAAGGGGAGAGGCCTGGGGCGTCTATGAAATTGATACTGGAGCCGTTGGCCATTTTGATTGGTGTTTCTTTCGGCGAATGAAAATGGAGAATGAGATGAGATAAAAGAAGGTTCTTTGCCAAAAGGCGGGATTCGATCGGAGTCGCTCAGTGAGAAGGACGATTTTTAGACGGGCCTGAGACGTAGAGGAGACCAGACCTTGCCGCCGCTTTCGAGAGAAGGTAAGCCCCTTGCCATTATGGCTTAGCCCCCCCTTTTTTTTTTTTTTTTTTTTTTTTTTTTATTTTTCGAACAGAAGCTAATCTATTTAGATTCTGAATGGGCCCTAAAGGGCTTTAAGTGACTTAAAAGGAGTGTTAGGGTTCGTATATTTTGTCCCGCTAGAATAGATGGAGATCTAGGTTCCCCCCCCTTTTTGTGTAGTAGCCAACCTAGATTTCGCATGGGCCTTAAAGGGCTATAAAGTAACTTCAGGTCACCTCTATCTAAATTTTACTATGTAAATAGCATATCTCGTCAGTATAGACATGTTCCCAAATTTTAAGATATTTTAAATAAATATCTAGAGAAATTTTCTTGTTTCCTGAGTTTTTTTTTTTTCCTGTGAATGTGATGATGTAAAGACATATGCCGATAGTGCATCACTGACAGCTGTGCTGCTATTATACAACATTAAGGTCTTCCTGCGGGTTATATACATGGGGTTGTTGGCCTAATTTGCTATATATATATACTTAAGTAAGGAAACTTTTAATAAGTCACATTGTGTATCCTCCCTTTTCAACTATCCAAACCAGGGAACACATCAATGTCGCCCGCCGCGGGGCTCGAATTTAGTATGTTTCTTCCCCTATACTTTAGAAATATATACCTAATGAAAAGCCATACTATTTTTAAGTATTGGTGAAGTAGTCCACGCATCCTGAGATTAACAGTCTATTATAAATCGTGAATTTTAATTTATGCTTTCCGTTTCACTGGCATTTTATCAGGCAATGAAAGTTATGTTGAGGCGGTGTATACCGCATCTCTCGCCGCTGTCTTTTACGATTCACATTGTTTGTGGCAAAAACCTTAATATTATCATTGATTTCTGATATCAAAGTAAAACGTCTATGGGGATGAGTATCTTGTATTCTGGTCTTCTCGAGCTTTCGAGCTTGTCCGCCCTTCTACAGGAGAAACATATACAATATATCAAGAAAATATAACGTCGCCTGATGCTAAAACTATTATGATTCTATGTACATATATATATATACATTAGGAAGTTTTGCATATTATTTGTTTTCTTAAGACATATTTTTTGATTAAGGTATTACACATATTCTACTATTGTTTGCTATATTCTATGAATTATCTTATAGGTTAGAAATTCTATTATTTAAGTAGTTTTATAATAGTTATTGGCTATTACATATAAGTTACTTATATTATTGTTGATATTATTAGCTGGTACTAGGATATATTGTGTTATATGTTTCGGGCAAATCTATTTTCTATTAATGCTATTGTGTTTTCTGAATAATAGAAAATCAATTATAAGCCTTTGATATTTGCTGTTTATGTTATTGTAATGTATTCTAGGTTCTCCTAATGCGAAAGTGTGACCTGTTCCTTTGCAGTATTGGAAAATTAGAGACCTATTGTCTTGATTAATAACGTTGCATCTATGTTCATATATTCTATTGCTGACTCTCCTTCCTGTCTCCCCTGCGTATTTTGGCTTGGCAGCTGTATACACTCTGACAAGGGAAGGTTATCCTGAATTGACAAATGTATAATTTTTGTCTTTAGTAGAGATTTCCAAGACTCTATTTCTGAAACATTTTTTTTTTAGATGAAGACAAATAAAACCATCTTGATAGTATTGAATTTTACAGTAAATATTTGCCAGCAGAAGGCATGATGAGATTACATGAAATTTAAACCAGTTATATGTTTAGTATGTTCCTTCAGTTGTAATTTGACACCGTCTTGAAATAAAGAAATTGGACGGTGCGCTATATCTTGATGCTGGATATTTCTGTGTCAGAAAGGTGTAGTTATTCTGTTTAATGAGAATTCCAATAATTATCGAAATTTAGCAGATTATCATTGGGGATTTGAACAACTGTCTTGAAAATTTTTGAACAGCCCGAGTAGATAGAAGAGTCCTAGAGTTAGAGTGGAGAATTAGTAGTACAGACTGACCACTCGACGCAGATAACTCTAGGGAACAATTACTGTGTTAATCCGCCGTAGACAAGAAGAACATTGATTCTCAGGATACTCGATAGGCAGAATTTTGAGAATTGATAAAGTCATGGTTAAAGTTTACACAGGCATGTGGGAGTAAAGACAGTGATTTAAAGAGGCAGCCTTGTGTCTTAAATACTTTCAGTGGAAGCAGATGCCACTGCAAATATTCAGGTCTAATAATTTCCAAATTTGAAGTCATGCATGACGGGTTAGCACGGGATTGACGCCTGGACGGGTTTCCACTGGGATTAATCGAGCTTGCGAAAGAACTAGAAGAAGTGTGACATGTCACGCCACTGTACTAAATTAATAATTGAGAAGATTTATGTTGAGCCAACTGAAATTAGTAAAGAATTAAGAGATTAAGGTCTTATTCTTTGAGTTTTACACTAATTTCAATTACGCGATATGGACGGCGTTATAAGTTGGGTGGAAATGATTCGGCCGCAATGGGATGGTCTCCTGGAGGTGGTACGATCAAATACTTACTTATTGAATGCCGGGCGGGATCGCATGAAGCATTAAATGACATCGTGAAATGCTTAAAGAAACACCCTAGAAGATTGGGGATCGACAAAATGACGACATGGAAAATGCTCAACATTGTACATTGGCAGCAAAATGATATCTTGCTATTGTATGGACGACCACTCCTTCCTGAAATGTGCAGCGGATGTTAGTCCCAGAATTAGGTCCTTGAGGCGACACTTTCCTGTGCAGATGACATAAAGACGCATGACAAAACAGCACATGAGCATTTAAACTAGCTTCAATTCCTGCCATTAATTAATTTAGTTGACCAATAGCTATAGAACCGCTGGAGACCTCCATACCCTGTGTGAATATTTTAGTAAGAAATGAGCGATTCAATTCTATGAGCCATGAGGTATCCTGTAAGATCAGAGCTGTACCCCATTCAATTTTTTTAATAGTAGCCAGTGCGAGATATTTCCAGAATGTTTGTTTCTTTCTCTAACTGTCATATAATTCGGAAACTAGAAAACTACACTATTTTGATACAGTTTACATCTAGCATCCATGTGAACTCAATATGACTATTGAAAGTAGATTGAAGATGAATGAGCGAGCCAACCTAAAGAGAACGAGTTTAATATGCTTACAATCAGTAGTTGAAACAGACTATTTGCACAATTTTGTTATGTTCTCCCCCTAGCTGATCTATGACATTATAGGTTTTCTTAACAAGGTAACTACCCCGCCGAGTGTATATGGAGTTATAAAGCTTAAAGGTCATAGGCTGTTGGAATAATATTACACTAGTAATAATTAATAGTCCAAAATTAAGAGTGATAATAGATCGGGATCCAGATCCCGATGACGGGTTTCGAAGAGACTTCAGAGGGATGAAAGAGGTGTTGAAAGTGATGAAAAGGCAGTGAAATGTGTAGAAAATGATGAAAGAGAGATGAGAGAGAGGTGATGAAAGAGGTGTTGAAAGTGATGGAAGGGCGATGAAATATGATGAAAAAGGCGTTGAACTGTGTTATAAGGTGATGAGGAAGAGATAGAAAGATGCAGAAAGATGTTGAAAGAGAAAGAATTGAAAAAAAAGTTGGATAAAGGGTTTTGTAAATAGTAGATAATGATTGATGGAAGAAAATACATTTAATGTACAAAGCGTAGCTGTCGACCGCAATATCGCCTCGATAGAACTATTTCTTTTAAAATAAGACATATTATACACTGGGGGTTTGTGTAAGCTGATTTTTACATAAGTTTCGGCAACAATATACACTGTTTAATATAGATAGGTCTTTATTAATTACAATATTAGGTTATATATTAAATAGCAAATATGTCTTAGTGTTATGGTGAACTTTAAACAGTTTGCAGTTTTTTTTTTTTTTAACATGTGTTCTAGTGCTAAGTGTTGAAAGGAGCTTTAACACCATGTTTCAGGGTTTGTGTGTTATTTGTCTCAACCTTGTCTTTGTGCAGAATACTGTCTCACAACCTTGTTTTAATATGACACACCGTTTTGAAGAGCTTGTACAACCTGTCAGGATATGATTTAGGAAAATTTTAGTTCCTTTTATTGTTATGTTACAATATTATCCAACAGTACAACCAGAGCGAACTCAGAAGTAATGAGACGAGGGGAAGTTGACAGAGTTAGTGTGAACAGTTTAACTTTACGCAGGTCTACAAGGGTAAAAAGGCCCACACAGTGTAAATTCTGCTTAGACTGTCGCCTCTAACTAGGATTTTGGAGTGTGTACGGAGAATCAGCTCGATAGAATGAGAAGTTTAGAGATTTCAGCCTTTTTTTTTTTTTTTTTAAACCTTTTTTTTTTTAAGTAGAGCTTCATTAGGATTCCTTTTTTTTTTTTAATACAAACTATTTCTTGTTAAAACCCGAGTTTCGAAGACCAATGAGAATAATGTATACCATTGTGAATTAACTATTTAGTGTAAATCTGAAATTTTAGTTATTACCAGGAGTAATAGGTGAAGGAAGGTGTAGGAAATCACAACTTAGAGGGGGGGCTATGTCTAAAACAACAAACCTAATAGGCATCCTATGGCTTGTGTTGGGTAATTCAGAAACCCTATAATCCCTGGCCTTCAGGTAGTAGCTTTGAAATAGGTTTCTAATGAGGACATGAAAGGTCAATCTTTCAGAGTAAAGTTGTGAAGTATAGGGACCCTAAGCCAGGGGTAGAAGTTAAGTAGGCCCAGACTGTAGTTGATCCTTGGAAAGCACTTGAGAATGTTAGTGTTGGGTAGTGAATCATAAACCCTATAAATCCATCTTTCAATAGAGTGCTGAGGTCGGACTACTGCAAAGGGGGCAGACGCACGAGGAAGTAAGAAGAAAGTGACTTCACCCACGGTGGCTAGGGGAATGACTCAATCCGCTTTTATGGGGTGTCACGTTTAATGGTTCTTTATTCGCCCTTATATTTGTGTATGTCTTTATAGAATTGTCGTGAAAAGTCGCTTAGTGTCGAGGCAAGGGCAGTTTTTGAAGTTACACTGATTTTTTTTTGGTAGGTTAGCTTCCAGATTATTTAGAATTGTTAACAATTATTGTTAACAATCATTTATCGAGTATAAAGTATTAGTATATATAGAGCTTGTACAGAGGCATTTTCTTTTGAGTAACCTAGGGCTTTAGTTCCCAACTTGTTTTAATTTTATTATTTTATTTGATTTCACATTGTGTCCTGAAAGATGTTATCATTTGTTAGGATCTATTGATATAGATAAATGAGTATTTTGGCCTTTGTAGCAGCTTTCAACCTTAGTTTGTATGCGTACCGCGAATGATAGGGGGGAGGGTGTATGAATGAATTGGTGCAATGAATGTAGAAAAAGGTTAAAAACTATTATATTGTGAGCCCAAAATACATTAGAATAGGGTTAAAGGACTTTAATAGGATCGATTTTAATTTTATTTTACTTTTTATTTCGAATTTTGTTAGGACCGAGAAGCCTCAAACAGGACAACTACAACTCTATCTATTGTTAGGAAAATATTCGCTCCACTTTGTTAGGTCTCCTTTTAGAGGAGTGCAAATATTGATTTCTTTTATTAGGGTAATCAGTTACTCTATTTCATTATATCAACTTGAATTTTAAGAGTCGTAGATAATGATCATATCTTGATTCTCAGACTGGAAGGTTGTGGGAGGTTATGATCAGACCAGGAAACCCACAAAACTTCCCCTCATTAGAGGGAACGAAGAGGTATAGATTGAATTTTATGCAGGATGGGGGATTTGTTTTGCCATGCCGTATAGCCTGGGGTATAACGGCGCGACCTTGGGTAACCGATCTGACACCGTAGTTTCGACGCTTTTAGCGTGGCTGGAGCGAGGGTGTTCTAGACGGGAGGTCCTGTAAGATTGGCATGTAGGCAGAGATTGCCCAGTTATTCTAGACGAAGTGTTTCCGTCTACTGAATTTTTTTTTGGTACCAGTTTGATTCCCCATAGCTAGCGGAAGTTTCTTCTAATAAAGGATTCGCCCTGCCATACGTTTTGTTGGAATGAATTCGAGTATAAGACCGATTCGAGAGGCAAAATAAGTAATTATTAGGACCTTCAACGAGTTTAAACTCGTTTCATGATAGGATAAGATTTTAAAGTATTAGTTAACTATAAGGACCGCGAACGAGACGCCAGAACGAGCCAATGAGTCAGAGTTTTAGAAGTGTTGTATTGAGGACAGTAGAATTAAGAGCAGTTATACAGGGAGTAGAATTCTGAAGGAATTTGTAAAAGAACCAAAATTTCAGATTGATAAAATTCAAATTATAAGATGTAGATTTGTAGGATTCAGGTCAATGAATAGAGGGTATATTAGTAGATGAAAGTAATATGAATTTCTTGGAAGGGGGAGGTAGCTGAACTGTACACACCCCAGAGACAAGGTAAACGGAGTCACAAACAAAATGGGAGAAGTTGATTAGTTTCTCTGTCAAACAGAGAGCTTTCTTCATACGGTTGTCACCCTAGATTTAAATGGACTGTGTAGTTTAATAGAGGTCTGGGATATATTCCATTTGACCAAGATTCTAAATGACGTACCCATCTGAGTTGAGAGTATTGTAACAGAGGAATCTAACACATAAGAGAAAACACACCCTCCAGTAGGATCGGGATAGACGAATATTACCCAGTGACCAACTCGTGATTCCAGACTGAATAAGATTGAAAAACTTAACTGAGATACTAAACCTTGAACCTTCAGCGCACAAATATATATAATGTGTTTTCATTTTCTAATTGAATATGTTATTATTTTATATCATATATATTATATTATAATCATATGCTATTCATTTCAACTATTTTATTTCCTTTGATATTCATGATATTAGTAATATTTACCGGCCATGTTGCGATTTTTTTTTAACATGTTGTCATGGCTTATTCTTCCCTTAAGGCATGATCTATTTTATCCTTATTGTCTTTTATCCGCCTTACTTGTATAAGTATGTATATTTTGTCATCATATATAATTTTGTAGTAGTTTTCTTTATCATCTATCATGGGATGATTTTTATCATATTTAATCACTATCTGCATGATACGTGTTTTCTTCAATATATATATTATACCCATCATATAACATGGAAGGATTCATTTTATCATTACATATTTCGTGCCTTATTTAATAATTACTTTCACAATTTGTTTTCTGTAACCTTTTTTTTTTATTTAGCAAAAGTCATCATGTCATAGGCTAATCATTATGTATCAAGATATTTCTTTCAGCTAACTATAATTATCCTTTCCTTTGATTGTATATGTATAACTATACCACACGAATGTCTTGATTGGTACTTAAATAAAGATGCTGGCATGTTTTAGGAGTTGGACTAGTCAGTTATTTCTAAACGACTCCTTGGCGCCCAAATTTTTATATATAATATGTAATAGGGAAATGTTCTAACTGTATTGTTAGCAGAAAGAAGGTAGCAATGAATCCAGCACCACAAGAGGCAAGGATGGGGTTGAGAGGACTTACCACAAGGAGGGTCTACTCCTCAAGGCCAAAGAAGAAAGTGGAAGGGTGGTATATATACCCATGAATGGTAAGACAGATGACCTTGCTTACTTCCATACATATGATATGACTGTCCCCCATGAACTATTTTGATAACAGTGTTCTGACAGAATAATAGCACATAAAAACCCCTTTGCCAGGATGCGCAATGCCCACTAATGTTCGGAATAATAAACATCTAGAATGGCATACCATCATTTTGACTAGCCTTACCTTCCCTATAGGTTTCGGTACATCTGGCTTCACCTAGTAATGGAAAATGCATTTTGCTAGAAATGGGCCTGCTTTCATAGTAACTGATGAAAGGCAGATGAATAATGAATAGCACAAACGCATTTGTCCATTACTTGGCAGGGGGAGGATTGTTGGGGCACGTTTTTTTGTAACCATACCCCAACAGAAGGCGTATGTATGATCAAATCAAATGGATACATGGCTTCCCTCCCACATAGACTTACAGACCATTTTTTTTTTGCCCAGAAACTTAGACACTTGGTGACACCAGACTTCCATGCCGAAAGCTGATGCCTGGTAAAGAAGAAGACATCCAGAGACATCCGAGCTGGAAACTGTTGTTTCATATGTACATATATTCCCCTCACCAAAAATTTAGGTAAAGGTGACCAGAAAAAAAAAAAGGAGAAAAATGGAGAAGGAAGATCTCTAAAGACTGAAACTTATAAAATATCCTTCCAGAGAAAGGAAAGCATCACATTACAGTCCAGGTAAAAAGGGCCTGGGTCAATTTTAGCCAAGACGGGGGGGCGATATATATACCATCCCGAGAAAAAGGGAGGATTGTATTTCAACCCATGTGGAAAGACGGGGGGCTGGAGTCTGAAATCTTACACTTCCGCAGGGGTTGTTTCTCTCTTTAGATTTTTTTTGTTTTGGTAATACTATATGTTCTATTTTGAAGGGGAGAGGCCTGGGGCGTCTATGAAATTGATACTGGAGCCGTTGGCCATTTTGATTGGTGTTTCTTTCGGCGAATGAAAATGGAGAATGAGATGAGATAAAAGAAGGTTCTTTGCCAAAAGGCGGGATTCGATCGGAGTCGCTCAGTGAGAAGGACGATTTTTAGACGGGCCTGAGACGTAGAGGAGACCAGACCTTGCCGCCGCTTTCGAGAGAAGGTAAGCCCCTTGCCATTATGGCTTAGCCCCCCCTTTTTTTTTTTTTTTTTTTTTTTTTTTATTTTTCGAACAGAAGCTAATCTATTTAGATTCTGAATGGGCCCTAAAGGGCTTTAAGTGACTTAAAAGGAGTGTTAGGGTTCGTATATTTTGTCCCGCTAGAATAGATAGAGATCTAGGTTCCCCCCCCTTTTTGTGTAGTAGCCAACCTAGATTTCGCATGGGCCTTAAAGGGCTATAAAGTAACTTCAGGTCACCTCTATCTAAATTTTACTATGTAAATAGCATATCTCGTCAGTATAGACATGTTCCCAAATTTTAAGATATTTTAAATAAATATCTAGAGAAATTTTCTTGTTTCCTGAGTTTTTTTTTTTTTTCCTGTGAATGTGATGATGTAAAGACATATGCCGATAGTGCATCACTGACAGCTGTGCTGCTATTATACAACATTAAGGTCTTCCTGCGGGTTATATACATGGGGTTGTTGGCCTAATTTGCTATATATATATACTTAAGTAAGGAAACTTTTAATAAGTCACATTGTGTATCCTCCCTTTTCAACTATCCAAACCAGGGAACACATCATGTTCATGAAATATACGTTATGTTTTATTGTTAAAATTTAGTGGCTTCTTGTAACATACTTGGCCATAGAATATGAAAGTCTACGAGGTAAAATTATTTTTATTACACACACATGTACACCATACACACACCTTCCAAAATGGTAGAGAGGAAAAAAATAAAATAATGGTGTAATTCATTCGAAATATATAAAAAAAAAGTTTTTAATTAAAAAGGTATATATTGGATCAAAATATCATTTATTATACCAATATTTCAGTTGGCTGAACGCCAACCTTTATCAAGGTGTTATAACATATATTTTGATAGGTATTATCAAAAATTTAATCATCTAATAATCTGCAAAAACTTGGAATTCCATCAGCCAAAAGTCCCGTGTGTTTGTAAACTGTGAGGAAGCCAGTGTTATAGGTTTATATGCTAATTTGTAAATAATAAATCAATTTTCAAACCTCCGCTATGTAATTTAGATATATTTTGTTGCCCTTGTGTATAAAGGTATATTCGTTTTGATTTTATATTTTGGAAATTCACTCTGAATGTGTTTGCACTTTTTTTTTATTTTTGAAAATAGGGCAATCCATAAATAAATCTTTAATTAAAAAGGCATATATTGGATCAAAATATCATTTATTTTACCAATATTTCGGTTGGCTGAACTCCAACCTTTATCAAGGTATTATAACAAATGTGTTATAATATATGTTATAACACCTTGATAAAGGTTGGCGTTCAGCCAACTGAAATATTGGTAAAATAAATGATATTTTGATTCAATATATGCTTTTTAATTAAAAACTTTTTTTTTATATTTCGAATGAATTACACCATTATTTTATTATTTTTCCTCTCTACCATTTTGGAAGGTGTGTTTATGTATGGTGTATGGAATTTTACTCAGAATGTGTTTGCATTTTTTATATTTCGAATGAAATACTACAACATTTTATTATTTTTTCTCTCTACCATTTTGGAAGGTGTGTGATGTATGTATGGTGTGCATGTGTGTATGTAATAAAAATACTTTTACCTCGTAGTATTTCATATTTTATGGTCAAGTATGTTACAAGAAACCACTAAATTTTAACAATAAAACATACGTATAAGCAGTAAGTGTCTTCTGATTGCATTTACATGTTAGAAATAACACATTAGAACAGGTGTCGGTAAACTGCGGCTCTCGAGTCACATGTGGCTCTTTGAATGTGAAGCTGCAGCTATTTATATAGTTCCATACGTGAATATTATTTATATAAATATATGACTAATCATACCTCAATAATGTTTAATAATATAGAACTCTGCAATAGAGAATATAACTACAAAATAATAAGTCAAATTCAATCAATAATCGAACACTCAAGATATAATAAGCAACAAGTAATATGCAAATAATAATCAGCTCAATAAAATTAATGCCAATATGCAAAATTCCGGCCAAAACATATGTATATATACACAAGTTAAATAGTTCTTGAAAATAAAGATCCTTCGACCAGTAAATATTTTTATTACCTCGACGTTTCGACAAAAAGATTTTTTTCGAAACGTCAAGGTAATAGAAAGATTTATTGGCCGAGGTATTTTTATTTTCAAGAACTATGAATGCCGGCCAGGCAGCCTCTATCTTTACGACAAGTATAATAAGTGTGATATATTTGTACTCCTGTAGAAGGGTTACGAAAGCTAGAGTTGGCGATAAAAAGAAACTCTTTCTGGAGACTTATTTACTTGTTTAATTAATACATATTGTGGCGAAGAAATATTTTATTATTTAATTTAATATTATTCAATGAAAATATATTCAACAGATTATAAAAATATATATTAATCTGTTTTTGTGAAATCATCTTAAAATATTTCTTTGCTTACTTGCTTAAGATTCTCTAGCTGTAAATAGTTTGGTTGAGTTGTTAATAATTGTAGACCAGTCGCCGTGACGTCATCAATAAATACTTTTACATCTTAGGATATTTCAAGGCTTGATTTCTACGCTACAACTGGTGAAGAAGCTGGATCGATACCCATTCAGAAAAAAACGGAAAATTGACTCGGTTGAGCAAGAAGAAAAAACCATGAACGTCAAGAAAGAAGCAACTACTCAGGTAGGTTCATTTTTTGTCCAACATCTACCTAGAAACCCCTCAATGTTCTCTGGTGAGGGTGTTGAAGATCCCCGTAGCTGGTTAAAAGGGTATGAACGTGTGGCGAAGCACAACCAATGGGATGAAACCCTTTGTCTCGCTAACGTTTATTTCTATCTAACTGGCACTGCTCTCAAATGGTATGAAAACAACGAGGAAAGCATCCAGACATGGACGGAGTTCATGTCACAATTAGAAAATGTATTTGGAAAAAATGAAAGCTCAAGACTGCGAGCTGAGAAAATACTCAAAACTCGCGCACAATTAAAAGGAGAAAGCACCGAATATTACATCCAAGACGTCCTGCGCCTTTGCAAAGAGGTAGATCCACAAATGAATGAGGAAGATAAAATATCTCATCTGATGAAAGGGATAGCTGAGGAGCTCTACCAGGCACTTCTCCCAAGGGATGTGCATAACACTGAGCAATTCGTCACCGAATGTCGCCGCATTGAAAGCCTACACTGTAAGCGAGTGACGCCAACCAAATACGAGCGACTACCAAATGTGGCGTCTCTCAGTGATCATGATGACAGGGCAGATCTGTCATCTATGATCAGGCAAATTGTTCGTGAGGAGGTACAGCGGGCATTAGGCTCTACTCGAGAGGAACCAAAAATTTCTACCATCGAAGATATGGTAAAGGAGGAGATTGGAAGAACCCTGGCGCCAATCTCAAAGCCTAGGAGAAGTTCCCCACAGAAGGAAAGACCCCGAGAGTTTTATAATAATAGATATGTGGCCCAAACGATAATACCGCACCCTGAACCTCGGTACCCAAAACAAGGAGGAAGACGCGATACCAACGAATGGCGAACCACGGAAGGTAAGCCAATCTGTTTCCACTGCGGACGCCCTGGCCACGTCGTGCGCTACTGCCGTGACAGGAGAAGAGAATATGAAGAAGGACAAAATTGGTATTACAAAAATAGAGATAGGCAAGAGCCTAGAACATTCTATAATTCTCGGAGCAGCCAAGAGCCCAACGACGACCTGCCAAGAGAAAATAGACGCCGCTACCGAAGCCCCTCTCCTTACACTGGCCGAAAAGGACAATATTCGTCTCCTGATAGAAGACCCAGCCAGTCGCCTCGCCGTTCCCGTCAGGAAAACTAGAAGATGCGTCCTATTTTGGAGGTAAGGCCGCAAAATTCATAAATCCTCCCTTATCAACTACATTAGAATTAAAAGAAAATTACATAGACATTAAAATAGAAGGAAAAACTAATGAGACGTTACTTCGGCCCATACAAAGTAATCTGAAAAATATCTGATGTGACCTATGAAGTTGAAACATTCGGAAACCAGCAAGGTCGGTGTAAAACAAAAGATTTAGTTCACATTTGTAGGATGAAACCATATTTAAACCCAGAGGACCAGGAGGACCACCTAGAAGAGGACCCAGAAGATGACTCGACAAACTTCCAGGAAGAAGACATCCCCACTGAACGAACACAACAACCACAGACCCGCGAAGAGATCTCAGGCCCTATCACCCGTTCTCTAGCCTTGAGACTGAGGATGTAAGTCTCCTTCTGAGGATCGGGTCGATGCTCTTTATAGGAGGAGGCTATGTGGCGAAGAAATATTTTATTATTTAATTTAATATTATTCAATGAAAATATATTCAACAGATTATAAAAATATATATTAATCTGTTTTTGTGAAATCATCTTAAAATATTTCTTTGCTTACTTGCTTAAGATTCTCTAGCTGTAAATAGTTTGGTTGAGTTGTTAATAATTGTAGACCAGTCGCCGTGACGTCATCAATAAATACTTTTACATCTTAGGATATTTCAAGGCTTGATTTCTACGCTACAATATTATTTATGCGAGTACTATTTATTTTTGGCAAGAAAAATTTTTATGGCTCTTTGAAATTTTCTAAATTGACTCTTCCGACTCAAAAGTTTCCGACCCCTGCACTAGGCCATTCTGCTATGAACCGTTTCCCACTATGTCACTTTAACAGAAGGGTTTTGCCCACCCTGCCCCATATGCTGGCGATGGGGTTGTCGAATTAATAAAAAAACACACATGTTCACCGTTGTTGGAAAGCAATTCATTTTACCCCCATGAGGGAATGATATGGTAATGGGGGTCCAGATGTGTGTGGGGGACACCTGTGTTCAACCAACCTCCCCCTGATTGGTCTCAGCTTTTACCAACCGCCGTTTCCCAATCGAATTACTACAACCTGCTCTCGCCATCCGATCATCTCGTGTTTGTCCTCCTCAATCATCTCTTTCATACCGAGATGTCCAGAAATTGTCGATCGTATGGCTTTTTAATCTTCATTTCAATCATCATCATTAGTTTATATTGAATAGAAAAAAAATTCATTAATTTTTCATAACCTTAAACACAATGAAAAATTAGTACAAAAGTGAAATTGTACGGTATCTGGTAGTAACATTTGAGTATGGTTTTTTTTATCATGGTCACAGAATAATGGTGATATATACAGTTAAACCTGTCTATAGCGCCCGATTTTATTTACGTTGTACGATGCGATTTACATTAAAAGTAACCTGTCTATAGCACCCCTTCTCTATACCACCCTATTTTGGTGAGTCCCAAGAGGGGGCGACAGGTTTAACTGTATTTAGTAATTAACCATTATTCAGAAGTTTTGAAAAAATATCAAAGTTTAGTTTATCTCGACAGATGGCAAAAGCCATTAGCTATAGGTTAGACGACCATCACCGAGATTGGCCAATTAACCGAATTCAAAGCAAGCAAGAAATCCATTAGCAACTTTCAGTTTCACATTCAGGAGATGCTTTTTTCTGAACTTAAACAATATATTTCTTTGATGTTTATTTAGTATTATCAAAATACGAAACTATTATAGACGCGTATGATTCTTTTAAAACTAAAACAATTTCTACTGCCCTTACTGCAATGGAAAAATTAATGGGAGTACCTGGCTCATCAGTGGTAAACCCTACTAGCGGTTTCACCAGTTTAATCTACCATACCGCTGTTATATTGCATTTTTGGAACTTCCTTTTATAGTGATACTGATGCTAGACTCTTTGAATGGGTATTTTAGATGAACTATGGACATAAGCTTTGAGGACAGCAGAAATACATATAATTATAAATATATAATTGAATTAGTATTATACAATAGATTTATTTCTTTGCATACTCATTCAGAATTTAGCAAGAAGTAATTATTAGATCCTATATATGTTCCTCCCTGATTTCAGAATCATTATGATAATTGCAGAACCTTTTTCCTATAATCTTGTCAAATACCATGACCAAAAAAATGACATTCAAGTAAAGAACACTATTATAAGTAGAATGAGAACATATAAAATAATTGTAGAGATCTCTCTCTCTCTGCATTGCAGTACAGCTAGCCCTGCACGCTCTTCCCCATCCTGCACATCCGGCCTCTGCTCGAGAGACCTGTATCGCCTGTGGCTCTAGTGACCTGACGTTGGCCCACCGCTATTGGTCCTGCAGCTCCATCAGGTCCCTCATACGGTAGGCCTTCAACATCAACCACCCGACCTGCAGGGCTACTGGCTTTTCGGTCAAGGGCTGGATGACGACGCCTTCGCCATCCTCGCGTCTGCCAAGACATCAATACACAGGTTATTTCTGAGCCTTGAGATGAGGGGAGAACGTGAAAACCCCCTTACTGTCTGGAGGAGGACTCTCTATCGTTGGGGGAATCTCCTCGACTGTACATAACTGTATATATTTTACTCTTTTCCCTCTTTTTATAATTATTATATACCATTGACTTGTGTATGAGGTCAATAAAATATTTTTAAATCTCAAAATCTTTCTGGTGGATTACCTGACCTGCAGGGCTACTGGCTCTTCGGTCAAGGGCTGGATGACAACGCCCTCGCCATCCTCAGGTCTGCCAAGTCATCAATACACAGGTTCTTTCTGAGACTTGAGATGAGGGGAGAACATCCTTACTGTCTGTGTCGTTGTCTCCTGGACTTTACTGTATATAGTTTACTCTTTTACTTTATCCCTCTTTTTATTATTATTATATAATACCACCATTTACTTGTGTATGATGTCAATAAAATATTTTAAAATCTCAAATCTCTCTGGTAGATTAAATTGACATAATTACACCTATCCCCCGATTTACACGGTAGATACGTTCCTGAGAAAAACGTGTAAATCGAAAATCAAAAATGTTCGCGAAATTTTTATGCGAAGAAATACAGACACAGTGTGCGTGTGCAGCAAGTCAGCACATAAGCTCGGGATTCCTCGTGAGATGTGTACACAGCGCATGTGTTCAATCACAGTAGCATTTAGTATAGTGTGATAAAAACAAAAAACCTATTTGGAAAACCGTGTAAAGGCGAAAACGTGTAAAACAAGTACCGTGTAAATCGGGGGATAGGTGTATTAGGAAGTTTCACCACTACTGAACCAAGTCTTCTCAAATATTTTTCATCTTTACTTCACTAATTGTAGAAATACGTTCTTTATCAATTGATTTAAATCTCCTGGACAAATCAAACAATGCCACAGATTTCTGGAGATGTGTTTCTTTTATCTTTATTAACGTAATTAAGCTTTCGGGCATCTCTGCCCTTCCACAGGAATATATAAAAACGTTTTTATTTATTCTTGTGGTGGGGCAGGAATGTTCGAAATCTCTAGATTACGTTAATAAATATAAATAGAAACTTATCTCCAGAAACCTATGGCATAATCCGTTATTTATTGTAGATATAAGGAATAGCGTTGAATTATTCCATTCTCAACAGATATCTGATCCATGCATAAGTCAAACACCAGCAGCAAGTACAAATAATGACTTAGGGCTTTGAAATCTTGGAAGTTCAAAAATGAAACTGTTTTTTTTACATTATAGATAGGCAGTGCATTGATAGCAAAAGGTAGTCGCAAATTGATCACCATGATTATCATGGCTTGTACATACCACGCATACTTGGGACATAAGTAAAAAAGCTCCAATAAGATGTCTTTAAGTATCTTTGTAAACATCGAGACTTATCCTACGTACAGTGAAGGTAGTAACGATGTAACTTTCCTGAGCCCCCTATATGAGGAAAATATAACACTGATAGACAAAACTTAAGGAAGTTGTACCTTATAGCATATATATATCGGGATTCAGAAAATATCTCTCAGAGTTATTTTCTGAATCCCGATATATATATGCTATAAGGTACAACTTCCTTAAGTTTTGTCTATCAGTGTAATCAGGAGAGATATCATGTTCGCGGTTCTATACCGCCATGATTGGAATTTTCTACTCGAGCGACTCTCGCCTGAAAACAAGATTAATCTCTACAAAATCCTCAACATTATCATCGAGCATGTTAGGGACAAGAACTCCGTCATTAGCAAGGGCCTGTCTAAACTCAAGACGGCTTTATGCTCCTGATAGGATCCAGACGTCCCTTCGGAAAATGCTCCGTCTGTTGTAAATAATTTTCATTATTTTAAATCTAATTTTTAAACCTCACTTTGCTGTTGAATAAGTGTCAATGAACTTGTTTTAATTGTTACTGAAGGTAGAGACACAATTGCTAATAGACATAGACATCTACTGATCGATTGCCCAGAATTTCAAGATTATAAAATGAAGAATGAACTAGTTGTTTGTGAACTTAACGATTTGATTTCCGATAAAAAATCATATTTAAAGTTCAATTCATTTTGTAAATACATTCTAAACTTTCTACAAAATCTGGATCTCTAATGTTTTCATGCGTTGAATAATGTGAATAAATTATGTAAATAAAATTGTCTCCTTTTTTGGTGCAAGTATCCCTTGCGGGATATAGCGCTTTGGAAATAAAATAATTGTAATTGCTAAGCTATTCCAGAAACATCGCTGGTGAGAAGGTTATCCTTCCATCCAATGCCATCGCATTTGGCAGCAGTTAGAGTGGTGGGGGAGGCACACATTCTATCTCTGTGTTTATAAACAAAGATAACGTCATCCTCCAAACACCCAGCTCTGTCTACAAATGACATTTCGAGGCTGTAAGTTCCTTGTGAATTTGTTTCATCTCACATTTTAAAATCAAATTATCGATATAATTTTACCTTTGATTCTTTCTTGAGAACAACAAATCGACGAGGACGGTTTATTAAGTATCCGTGCTAAGAATTGAAAAAAAATTAATCTTTACAAAATTTGCAATTTTTCAACATATAGTTATCCTTCTAGGATCATACATTTCTCGCAACGTTCTTTTGAATCTATTTTAAAAGAAGGAATTGTCGAATTCTCTTACGTCTTTATACACATCGATGACTTCACCATTTGGGCTATTTTTCTTTCTCGCTAGCCATTCCTTCAGGTATGATAACAAATCGGAATCACAGTAGGGAAGCAGCACAGATACTGTAGATCCAGAGATGACACCAAGATGAAGTCGAAAAACGACATGTCCACCAATCCCTCAGCCGCTACTGTAGATCCAGAAAAAAATTGAGATGACGTGAAGTAACGACATATGCACCAATCCTTCCTAACCTCAGCCGCTACTGTAGATCCAGAGATGACACCAAGATAAAGTCCAAAAACAACATGTGCACCAATCCTTCCTAACCTCACCCGCTACTGTAAATCCAGAAAAGAACTTGAGATGACGTGAAGTAACTACATATGCACCAATCCTTCCAAACCTCAGACGCTACTGTAGATCCAGAGATGACACCAAGATGACGTGAAGTAACGACATGTGTACTAATCCTTCCTAACCTCAGTCGCTACTGTATTTTCAGAGATAACATGAAGATGAGGTGAAAGAACTACATGTGCACCAAACCATCAAAACCTCAGCCGCTACTGTAGATCCACAGATGACACCAAGATGACCCGGGTGGATTGAGGAGCGTGGTGCACGAACATAGCCCCATTACCAGGGATCCATCACGGAATCTGTAACAGCGGCTGCCGCCCTTTAGCATTCATTATCTCCACCTGACTCTCTCCAAACACTGATCTGGAGGCTGATAAGTCATCTATGGTGGAACTCAGGGTATCACACTGCCTCAATGGATCCAACATGGCTCTCAAACTTCTAAATTATAAAGTATTTTATAGAATACAACATATTTTAATATTAAGTTTACCTGGAGAATCAACCAGCTTCGCCCAAGGATTTGCCAGAGTGAATGTTCAACCAATCTTTGATGTTTTACCTAGTTATTATTATTATCATTTCACCCACACAAGAGAGATTAACATTATCATTGTCATCATCATTATAAACACAACTACCTCCTTCTCTCACTAACAATTATCTATATCAATATTTTTAAAATTATTTATGTCATTATGTTAACGCGCTGGTATTATCGCTTGAATTTATTATAATTTTCTAAACATTTGTAAGAGTCAAAATTGAGATTAGAAGATAAGACATCTGAGACACATAGAAAATGATTCCGCAATGACCTGTTTAAGTACTATATCACCTCTATTCGCCGTTTCTGAAGATTTTTGTGGCAGACACTCAACGGTCAGTTTTTATTATTATTATTATTACTAAGTTACAGATAAATAAAGAAATGGAATCCATGGATTTATTGTTGGAACGATGTAGGGAGCTGGCGTATGAAGATGAGGAAGGTGGAACACCGGACATGGAGCACAGGGATACGACGACCATAGAAAAGATCCAGAAGAACGGTCTAGAGCAGATGACAGGAGACCTGACAGACAAGAAAGTATCAAGGCCAGGGGACCATTTTATCGAGGAACCACCAGGAGAGGCCATAGAAAGACTGCTGGAAAGCTGCAGGACATCAGGGGACCATATCGGCGAGAGCCACAGCACGGAAAAAGAGTCAAGATAGCAAATGTAAATATCTTTGTTTACTTTTACAGTTATTATTTATTATTGTTGTGAATAAAAGTATGTAAATAGACTGACCATTCGCTACACCTTTTAGAGAAAAACTTGTAACCTTTTTGAAAAATAAAGTTATTATCATTATTATCACCACCCCCCCCCCCCCCCTAGTACATGTGATACAGGCCATAATATTCATGCTGGGTAGTTAGCGACTGATTTTACTGTAAGTGCATCACATGTCTACACATGTTAAAGACAGTTCGACTTTTGCACTTACAAATATGCCAGAGCCCCATCGGTCAGTTTTGAGAGATTAAATTGCTTTATATGCGTTGCGAATTGAATCGCATTCGAGGTAGAATGCAGGAGTTCGTTTAAAGGACCCGCAAGGGGTAGACAAAGAGGAAGGTCCAAGTCCCGGTAAAGGTGCGATTGGCGTGGAGGCGGCGTCTCCAGGGTTTATATAGTCATATCAGAGAGGGGACCGCGGGCATTGACTCACTGAATACAGAAATTGAGAGATTAATTTAACGACCTTTCTGTAAGAAGCCAAGATATTGCATTAGACAACATGGTCTTGTATGAAGCTTAATTTATTTATAATTTCTCTCTCTGTTTCTCTCTCATCCTCACAGGTTATTTAAAACTTACCTTGATTCTTAATTTATGACATATGCAAATACCATACACAGATATGTATATAAAAAAAAACAATAGAAAAAAATCAAAAATAAAAAGGTCAGGTGTTGATATTAAAAATTAAAAAGGCATATATTGACCAAATGGCGCTCTGCCTTCTGAAAAGCAAATTTGCTCCTGGTCAGGATATGCCTTTTTTATTTTTAGATATATATATATATTATATTAGCCGAATGACCCGAGCAACGCCCGTGTTTTACCCGATTGAATGTTTTGATTCAAATACTATTTGTTACAATTATAAATTGGCGCCTTAAATAAATGCATATATTAGTTAATAACTATAGCCTATGTGCTTTATCTGTCTATGTACTGTTGGCTTCCGTAGGCGTCTCTTACATGGGAAAAAGAAAGAGAGGATTCCATTTGGTTATTAACTAATATATTCATTTATTTAAGGAGCGACCCGCTCCAACACAATCTATATATATAATTGCCTTATTCTGTCTGAAGCTCACGGATAGAATGCGCGCCCATTGGCTGCCGGCGAACACGTGTCCTCCCTGCCCCCCTCTAGACAACCCTGCTATCAGCTGTGTGATACATACACCTGTCTATAGCGGCCATTCTAGACAACCCTGGTATCAGCTGTGTGATACATCCACCTGTCTATACAGACCACCCTGTATATAGCGGCCATTCTAGATAACCCTGTTATCAGCTGTGTGATACATACACCTGTCTATAGCGGCCACTCTAGACAACCCTGTTATCAGCTGTGTGATACATACACCTGTCTATACAGTCCACCCTGTCTATAGCGGTCACTTTAGGCAACCCTGTTATCATCAGTGTGTTACATTCACCTGTCTATACAGACCACCCTGTCTATAGCGGTCACTTTAGGCAACCCTGTTATCAGCAGTGTGATACATACACCTGTCTATACAGACCACCCTGTCTATAGCGGCCACTCTAGACAACCCTGTTATCAGCTATGTGATACATACACCTGTCTATACAGACCACCCTGTCTATAGCGACCACCCAAGACAACGTTTTTAAAATATATTCGCACTCGGGTAAAACCCGGGCGTTGCCCGGGCCATTCGTCTAGTAATTACATAAACGAAAAGGCGAGTGGGGGGGGGGGGGGGCGTGAGCGTAGCCAACCAATAGGAGGGCGCCATTCCAAAAAAAAAGCAAACGGTGACAGAGACGAAAACTGACTGATGATTAAGAGATGAAGAATGACGCTCGTAACTGTATACTGAATATATTATATAATCTAAAATGTAAAATGCAAATATTTTATTTTTCAAAAACATGTATTTTATTTTCATCATTGACTATTCTTTTATTTTTGACTAAAGATTTAGAATACTTTGATCATTGTTGTAAATATGTATAGTTGACCTACTTATTTTTTAATTCACGAATATAGAATTCATTTTATAAATTCTATATTACTGTGAAAAATAAATTTATGTGTAATTTGCTTCAAGTAATTCAAAATAAAGCCTTTATTTAGGGTCACTGACCCTATGCAGGATTCACCAAAGGTATGCATAAGAACAAAGCAGTGAGACAAAGGAAATAACGATATGTACAGAAGAAAACTAAAAAAAAAAAAAAGAAAGAGAAAGAGGGAAGCAAGAAAAACAACACAAAAAGAGTAGCAGTAAGAAAGTGAGGAGTGAGTGTCACTTGGCCTTCTTCTGAGATATGGACTTGTGGAAACCATAAAACGCCGTAGCAATATACTTATTCTGGGTCATATTGTCAATTATTGATGGAAGTGAAGCACAGAGTTGCCCAGTTTTGAGCATAAGGGTTCTTCTTTCTTCTTTCAGAGCAGAGCAATCAAAAATATAGTGAGTGATTTCATTTTTTAGTTTTGAATTACAGAAGGTACAAATCGGGTCCTCACCGCAGAGCATCTTGTGTGTGGTGTGGTTTTCTCTAAAAAAAACTTGAAAGTAGTAATTCAAAATAAAAACTACTTGATGGGTAAATAATTATCTTTCCTATTTTCACGACTGTACCACCAATTCTTTATAATTCCAACATCAAAACATTATAATAATAACTTATATATATTATATGTATTTATATACATTAGAATAACACCTTGTCCCACAGTCTATGAAGATATTTGAGGATAGCTAAACCACATTTTAAACTAGAGTTAATACTCTTTCAAAAATGAAAATGACCATTATAAAAGGATATCGTTCAGAGAAAGAATAAAATTTAATTTGAGAAGTAACCAGGAGCATATTTCCATAGAGAAATAAAATATATGATAAATCCTTACAATATGTAACAGAGGTATCCTTTATAACTACAATATGAAATAACTTTAATCTTACCATTAAAACTAAACGAAAATGCTTCAATTCCATGGGGTGTAACTGAATCCAGTGTTGGAAAAAAAGAAGGAAAATATATTTTTAAATAATAAATCAATGAGCTTTTAAAATAATTTTAGACTGACAACACTATAATATAAAAACGAGAAAAAAAAGAGTGTTTGTTTTGTTTTACATAATTAGTAAGTATAATTTCAGCTGTAAGTAAACTTATTTGTTGATTCATCATCTGAACCATAAAAGATTCCCAACATCCAGGCGAAAAAGTAATAAGTCTACATTCAGGTCAAATATCAAATTCAATTCTATATAGAGTTCTGTAGAAATATTGTCACAGAATTCTGTGGTTGTCTACTCTGACGATTAAATGTCATCATCCTGGAGTCAGTCTTTGTAAACAGTTTGTATCTCGGTGGTATTGATCTATCTTGTAAATACTTTCCTTGTAGAAATAAATTATTCTTGAGGCTACTTGGAGTTATCTCAATATTCAAATACCTAACCTTGTAAGATGGTTGAAACACGTTCTGACATATCTGAGGAAAGAATAAAGGCTGAATATTCTGCCAAACGGCAATCCGGTACAACAATATATAACTTATAAATGTTTATTTTTGATATTTTTGAATATTTCTAGAGAATTGGCATAATTCGTATATGACAGTCAAGCTTTTTTTATTTCTAGTACTCGTGATACAGGCTGCCATGATAATCATGGTGGGTATTAAGTAGCTGGCGACTGCTTTTACTGTAAGTGCACCACATGTCTACATATGTAGAAAACAGTTCGACTTTTACATTTGCAAATGTGCCAGAGTCCCGTTTTATTACTTACACTCACTGATGGGGTAGAATCGGGGGCCATTGGAGGGATTTTTTATTCAGTTGTTGTTGTCGTGTCCAATGAAGAGCGTCAGATGTCTCCATACATCTCTATCACAGCAGCAGCAATGTCCTCTATCTTGGGTGTGTAAAGCTGCTGCTCTGGGTCCATGTCAATTTTCTGCAAGGCTGCGCCATTGCTGGGCATGAGAATATGTTGAAGGTATAGGTTTTGCTCTTCATTGGAAAATTGCATTGTTGCCACGTTAGTCACCTTGGAAACGAACCAGAATTTGGTCAAATATTTCAAGGGTCCAGGGGGACCGCAGGGAGGTTTGGTCGGACTTCTCCTCCCCCCCCCCCCCTTTTTTTTTATTCAGTAAAAGTGCAAATGCAGGATTCGATCTTAAGGTCGTGGTTGTCGACAATCTACGCTGTGTGCCATTCATCTACCAAACTCTCTACTATAAAGTATCTACATCCAATGAAGTAATGAAACTAACTTGATGGTACATTACAGAACATCTACTGCACCACCTGGCCTACGTGACTACCTAACTAACCGTAACGTAGTTCCGGATTTCAATTTAACAGTTATTTATCAAATTGAGATGAGTGAAATTTGACATTTCCATTAATCCTCAATGGTTTTTTTCAGACGGAAACTTTATAATTGAATGGTTCCTATACAGGGTTGAAAAGTTAGATTCAAAAGAATTGGTGTTTTTTTTTTTTTTTTGTGATTTTGTTCATTTTCGCACATAAGTAAAAATACTTGATTTTGAGAAGATTTTCAGTTAAGCAAGAAGATTGTACCTTATGTCTTACCTTTTAAGACAATGTATACAACCACGTTATTATAAAACAAATTAAGCTTCCAGGGTTAAATTTCTTGTGCAACTTTTTATTTTCAAGCTTTCGGACTTGTTAGTCCATCAACAGGATTATCACGTTAACAACAAATCACAAATACACATTATTATATACATATTTTAAATACTTATTATATATTAAGAGAAAAATATATTATATTATTTCTGTTTGAAACCAAGTTATGGCAAACTGATAACCTTTCCCGTTTAGTGATTGCAGAAATTTGTCTTTGAATGTAGCACGAAAATATCGTTAATAATAATCATTACGTCTATTTTCACAAATATTTATATTGTCAAGAAGCTCCATCCAGATGGGACACTTGTCAATCATCCCTGACCCCGGGGGGGACCATAGATGTGAGGGGTTCTCGGATCTGCAAATAAGGAAAACGGGACGCCTCAGTGGCTGACGCCGCTCATTATTATTATCTTTGTAAAACGAAAATTGCAATTATACCGCGAATGTTTCTTTTGAACGAAAAATCGAAATTTATTTTAAAGAGAAATAGCGATTATTTCTAACTTTAAGGATGAAGTATGATAGGATGAATTGTGAAGAGTAATGATAATTCAGTTTATCATTACTCTTCACAATTCATCCTATCATACTTCATCCTTAAAGTTAGAAATAATCGCTATTTCTCTTTAAAATAAATTTCGATTTTTCGATTAAAAGAAGCATTCGCGGTATAATTGCAATTTTCGTTTTACAATCATAAGCCGCGTTATATTGTATTTTAAATTACTTTATATAATATTTACGAACGGAAAAATATGTCCAGGGTAGCCTAGTGGACACGGCATCTGCCCGGTAAGCGGAACACTGTGGGTTCGTTTCCCATCCCTAGACAATTACAATTTAAACAATTTTATTGATTCTTTCAATCAAATTTTACAAAGGAGAAAAAATAAAAAGAAAAGGGCATATAAAGTGTAGGGGAATATATGTACAAATATCTTCAGCAAGGAAGGCCTCCCCACCTTGAGAGAGTCCTCCTCCAGACAAGGAGGGGGTCTTCTTGTACACTCCTCAGTTCCGCGCCGAGGAAGTGCCTATAGATGCGCGTCTTGGAAGACGCCAGGATGGCCAGGGCGTCATCGTCTAGGCCATGCCCGAAGACCCAGCCCTGCAGGTCAGGGGGCCGCCCGATGATGGTAAATGCCTCCCGGATGAGAGGCCTGATGTAGCGGCAGGACCAGTACCTGTGAACCAGCGACAGGTCGCCGGACCCACAGGCGATGCAAGACTGTTGTGCCGATGCTGGATGGGCTGGATGGGGCAGGGCGTGCAGAGCTAGCCTCACTGCCACGTCCGCGTTGTGCCCGGAGAAGGCGCAGCGCCGGAGCGACGACCAGCCGATGTTGATGGGTAGGTTTATATTTTCCTCCCACCTTCTAGCGAACTGGATGATGGGCAGGGCACTCAGGCGTGGACGCTCTAAGATGCGACGGGCAGTTCGGGTGCTGACTCGCAAGAACGGCGTAGTCGTCCTGCGCAGCACTACGGCCTGGACGATGGTGTTTACTCGGTAGGTTCCGCGTAGATTTTCGTCGATAAGACGACGGCAGAAGCTGGTCAGCGACGCGGCGTCAGCCAGGGCGCAGCGCGTAGGCCGAGTGAGGGGAGGGGCAGGGCCAGCGAAGTCCCTAATGCAGGAATTGACCCACCGGGTAGGAGCGAGAAGGTCGGGTGGCCGGAGAAGGCGGCAGCCACCTATGATGGGGAGGTTCAGGAGTTGATGTGGTGTAAGCACAGAGTGGTCTAGCGTGAAGATGTCAGCGACCGCCTCCCAGATCTTAAGAAGCCGGAGACGCCGTGGCGAGAGCCAGGACCCGGATGGAGGTGGATATAGCTACGCATCGCTCTCGACCAGCCAAGAGTAGGCATTACGGCTTCCACGCAGTGCGGCCTGCACGCCCTTGAAACACGACAGCCGCAGCTAGGTCTCGATGAGGCCGAATCCTCCAAGAGAGACAGGTCTCGCCAGGACGCTACCAGGAAACCAGGAGGTGCGCTCCGGCCCCCAGATGAACCGCGCAAGACGTGCCTGGATCTTGTGGATAGTACGGTCGGTAGGCAGGTAGCCGTGGATGTGATGGACCACCGAGGAGAGAACCAAGGAGTTGGCCGCTCTGGCCCGGCCGACGAGAGAGAGGCCGCGGGTGTAGGGAGACCACCTCGTTATAGCAGCTTCGAGCAGGACCAGGATATGTCTTTCTTGGGCTGAGTTTTGATTTCCTGGCGTCACATTGCAGCCCAACACCTTCAGTTCGACCGACGACCAGGAGATGCCGAGTGGAGCGTCGTTGCGGGCACGCCAGGCGCCGCACCATAGACCTTCGCTCTTGGTGAAATTTCCCTTTATGCCGGAGGCGCGCCGGAAGTTCTCGAAAATGGAGGTCACCACGCCGAACTGTTTCTCACTGCGGATGAGCAGGACGATATCGTCGGCGTAGGCGAGGACATTACCGGGGCCGAGCGCTTGCTCAAGGCGACGAAGGAGAGGGCTTGTGGCGAGGCTGAACATTGCGGCGCTAATGGCGCAGCCCTGTCTCACACCGTTCAGAAGCTGGAAGGGTTTGGTGTGGAGGCCTCCGGCTCGGACTGTCGCGTCCGCTCAGGCATAGAGGAGGAGAAACCACCCGATGAAGACCTGTGGCAGCCGCAGCGAGACCATCAGGGACACCAAGAAGCCGCGGTCTAGGGTGTCGAAGGCAGACTCGTGGTCGGTAGAAATGACGGCCAGCGGCGAGCCGGTCCTCACAGCCGCGTCGACCTCATCGCGCACACGCGCGATGTTCCAAGAAGGGGACCTACCGGGAACGACGTAGGTCTGGCACTGAGGTACCAGAACCGGAAGATGGGGCCGCAGACGCCGGAGGAGGATATTGCCCAGGATCCGGTAGTCCGTCGTGGGGAGCGAGATAGGCCTGTAGCCGCAGAGTCCAGGGCCGCCGTGAGACTTGGGGACCAGGCAGATGGTGCTGCGCCGCGTCGATGTAGGCAAAACCCCGGCGAGTTGGGACTCCTCGTAGACGCGCTTGAGAGCGTTGACGAAGAAGTCCTCGTAGGCCATGTAGAACTCGCAGGGCAAGTCGTCCCATCCGGGGGCCCTTCCGAGCGGCAGGCAGCGGATGGCGGTGGCGATCTCTGTCGCGGAGATCTCGGAGCGGAGCAGGGGATCGTCATTTTCGAGAATGAGGGGGGTCGTTGTCCCCTGGATGAATTCTGTAGCGGCGTTGGAGTCGCACGACTGGCTGGCGAATTCCCATCCCTAGACACTTTTATTTTTCCGTTTATCATTACTCTTCACAATTCATCCTATCATACTTCATCCTTAAAGTTAGAAATAATCGCTATTTATCTTTAAAATAAATTTCGATTTTTCGTTTAAAAGAAACATTCGCGGTATAATTGCAATTTTCGTTTTACAATCATAAGCCGCGTTATATTGTATTTTAAATTATTATCTTTACCTGAGGATAAGTTGTTTTTATCATCTGACTCTCTCTCCCTATAAATACCTCTTTTAAATAATTTTATTGGAGAACTAAAAGGTAAATACCCTTTATAATAAATTAATTATTCCCAAATTTGTCCTTGCTTTATTTATCTCCGCGACAATACCATGAAACATTCGTTTCAAAGTGAGTTAATGAAGAAAGTTGTCAGAAGGTTGAGTGGTCCTCTATTCCACCTGGACTACAAGGTCCTGACCGCTCCCCTCTGATGTCCCACGGCCATTTGACA
>CP092876.1:74331613-74360431 GCA_030710605.1 Cordylochernes scorpioides
GATCTACGAAGAAATAATATGTAATATATGTATTTAACATTAACTACCTTTTTTCACGCTATTTCTTTAACCTCAATGTTGACTGAGCGTCACTATAGGTTTTTTCAATGCTTTAAAATGGTTATAACGATATCTTTCTATATTCGATGGAATTGATCATCCACGTGATAAAAATAACATTTAGGACTATTATTGGCAAGGACTATACACTCATGGACAAAACTTAAAGAAGTGAAAAGTATTTCATGTCGGCCGTTGTCTGTTTTTTAAGGAGACAGAGGCAATTTAGTTCATACCTAGTAATCTCATGTGTATTCAATAAAGGACACGGTGAATCAAATATCTTTCACAGTTATTATCTTAATCCCGATATACATGCTACAAGGTACAACTTCCTTAAGTTTTGTCCATGAGTGTATCTTTCAGAGTTATTGTCTGAATCCAAATATACATGAAAAAAGGTACAACTTCCTTAAGTTTTGTCCATGAGTGTTTCTTTAAGAGTTATTGTCTGAATCCAAATATACATGAAAAAAGGTACAACTTCCTTAAGTTTTGTCCATGAGTGTTTCTTTAAGAGTTATTGTCTGAATCCAAATATACATGACAAAAAGGTACAACTTCCTTAAGTTTTGTCCATGAGTGTTTCTTTAAGAGTTATTGTCTGAATCCAAATATACATGCAAAAAGGTACAACTTCCTTAAGTTTTGTCCATGAGTGTATATCTATATGCTGAGGGTATACTTATATATATACTGAAGGTATATAGAACTAAGGGAATAAAGAAATGTATTACACTATATTTTACTTTAAAATTATAAAAACCTTTGGGCAATTGATAATTATTTCAGTAAGTATTTTTCACTACATACTTTCTTACTCCTCATTTATGAAGATTCGTCTCTCCATTCTTATCCTTTTCTAGGAAAACTTAAAATATTTATCTAAGACGATTTATATGAAGATATTAAAGATCTTAAAGCGGCAAAGATGAATATTTTATGTTTAGATTGTCTTGGAAAGATGACAGCTGGTCGACGAAAAGTTGTAAATAAAGAGCAATAAAATGTGTAAATGATATTTGAGTATATACTCATGGACAAAACTTAAGGAAGTTTCATAATTTGATGTTGCTAGTCGTCTGTTTTTTTTTTTTTTTTTTTTAAGAAGACAGAGATAATTTTGTTCACACTTGGTTATCTCGTGTATCTTCAATAAAAAAGAAAGGTCTTAATAAAGGTTTATAACAGGCCTTCAACAGTTGTCTCAAAACATTGTACTTCCCCTTGACTAGCTTTCGGGCTAGCAGGCCTTCAACAGTTGTTTTAAAAAAAGTGTACATACACTTTACTAGCTTTCGGTGTAGCAGGCCTTCAACAGTTGTCTAAAAACATTGTACACTTGGCTAGCTTTCGGTCTAGCAGACCTTCAACAGTTGTCTTAAAACATTGTACACTTGGCTAGCTTTCGGTGTAGCAGACCTTCAACAGTTGTCTTAAAACATTGTACACTTGGCTAGCTTTCGGTGTAGCAGACCTTCAACAGTTGTCTTAAAACATTGTACACTTGGCTAGCTTTCGGTGTAGCAGACCTTCAACAGTTGTCTTAAAACATTGTACACTTGGCTAGCTTTCGGGGTAACAAGCCTTCAACAGTTGCCTTTAAACATTATACACTTTACTAGATTTCGGGCTAGTAGGCCTTTAACAGTTGTCTTAAAAAAGTGTACACACACTTGGTTAGAATTCGGACTAGCAGACCTTCAACAGTTGTCTAAAACAGTGTTCGCGCGATTTTCCGTAAAATTCTTTCGAACCGAAAGCTTAAATGCAACCTCACCCAGCTGCCACAAGACCTGGCTCTTCGGACAAATGATGGATGACGACTCCAACTTCATTCTCACGTCAACGTCCATCTGCAAGTTCTTTCTGACCTTTGAGTTGAGGGGAGATAACGAAGACCCCCTGATCTTCTGGAGGAGAACTCTTCGACGTTGAGGAAGCCTCCTCGAATGTATATCATTGTAAACATTCGTGGGAATAGTTTCCCTCTTTAACTTTTTTCTGTATGATTTACCATATACGGATATTTCTTGAAAATAAATATACTTGGGCCAGTAAATCTTTTTATTACCTCGACGTCTCGACAAAAATATTTTGTCCTCGTCAGGAGCAAACAAAAATTAAAACATTTGGCAAGGCGTTAAAAAACATTAGAATGATTTTTAATGTTTTAATGTTTTAATTTTTGTTTGCTCCTGACGAGGACAAAATATTTTTGTCGAAACGTCGAGGTAATAAAAAGATTTACTGGCCCAAGTATATTTATTTTCAAGAAATATGAATATGGCAGCCTCTATCTTTATGATATACGGATATGTCTCTTTATTGTCTTTTATATCTAACGTTGAACGCAATGTTTCGAGGCAGACAAGGACACTCCCAACAAGAAGCCAGTGGACAACGGATGACCAAAAGTGGGGCGGCAAACGGAGAAGGACAGCGGTCAGCTATTTGATGGATGAGGGTAAAGTTTCTGGACTCCCAATGACATCTGCGCTATCAGAGATAAGGAATTCCAACTGATATATAGCTCTTCTATAGAACGCTTCACCATTTTGCGTGTCATCTTTGCGCAGAAGTCATGCTAATCTTCTCTGTATCTTTTTTTTTTTTTTTTGCTTATCCCTAGTACACGTGGTACAGGCCCTGATAATAATGGTGGGTAGAAGTAGGCGACTGCTTTTATTGTAAGTGCACCACATGTCTACACATGTTAAAAGTAGTTCGACTTTGCACTTTAAAATGTTCCCGAGCCCCGTTTGGTCACTTGCACTCGCTGGTGGGATTGGACTTTTGCAAGAATCGGGGGCCATTGGAGCATTTTTTCTCTATATAGTTCCTATATTAGTAGTTGTACCACCGAACAAGTAACGCAGGGGCCATGATAATCTTCTCTGTATCGTTCCTATTGTATTAGTTGTACCACCGAACTGGTATCACAGGGACCATGCTAATATTCTCTATATCGTTCCTATTGTAGTAGTTGTACCGCCGAACTGGTATCACAGGTGCCATGATAATTTTCTCTGTATCCTTCCTATTGTAGTAGTTGTACCGCCGAACTGGTATCACAGGGGCCATGATAATTTTCTCTGTATCCTTCCTATTGTAGTAGTTGTACCGCCGAACTGGTATCACAGGGGCCATGATAATATTCTCTGTATCGTTCCTATTGTAGTAGTTGTACCGCCGAACTGGTATCACAGGGGCCATGATAATTTTCTCTGTATCCTTCCTATTGTAGTAGTTGTACCGCCGAACTGGTATCACAGGGGCCATGATAATATTCTCTGTATCGTTCCTATTGTAGTAGTTGTACCGCCGAACTGGTATCACAGGGGCCATGATAATATTCTCTGTATCGTTCCTATTGTAGTAGTTGTACCGCCGAACTGGTATCACAGGGGCCATGATAATTTTCTCTGTATCCTTCCTATTGTAGTAGTTGTACCGCCGAACTGGTATCACAGGGGCCATGATAATATTCTCTGTATCGTTCCTATTGTAGTAGTTGTACCGCCGAACTGGTATCACAGGGGCCATGCTAATATTCTCTGCATCGTTCCTATTGTAGTAGTTGTTTGCCGAACTGGTATCACAGGGGCTATGATAATCTTCTCTGTATCGTTCCTATTGTATTAGTTGTACCACCGAACTGGTATCACAGGGGCCATGCTAATATTCTCTGTATCCTTCCTATTGTAGTAGTTGTACCGCCGAACTGGTATCACAGGAGCCATGCTAAGCTTCTCTGTATCGTTCCTATTGTAGTGCATGTACCGCCGAACTGGTATCACAGGGGCCATGCTAATATTCTCTGTATCGTTCCTATTTTAGTAGTTGTACCGCCAAACAAGTATCACAGGCGCCATGCTAATCTTCTTTGTATCCTTCCTATTTTAGTAGTTGTACCGCCAAACAAGTATCGCAGGGGCCATGCTAATCTTCTTTGTATCGTTCCTATTGTAGTAGTTGTACCGCCAAACAAGTATTACAAGGGCCATGCTAATCTTCTCTGTATCCTTCCTATTGTAGTAGTTGTACCGCCGAACTGGTATCACAGGTACCATGATAATCTTCTCTGTATCGTTCCTATTGTAGTAGTTGTACCGCCGAACTGGTATCACAGGGGCCATGCTAATATTCTCTGTATCCTTCCTATTGTAGTAGTTGTACCGCCGAACTGGTATCACAGGAGCCATGCTAAGCTTCTCTGTATCGTTCCTATTGTAGTACATGTACCGCCGAACTGGTATCACAGGGGCCATGCTAATATTCTCTGTATCGTTCCTATTTTATTAGTTGTACCGCCAAACAAGTATCACAGGCGCCATGCTAATCTTCTTTGTATCGTTCCTATTTTAGTAGTTGTACCGCCAAACAAGTATCGCAGGGGCCATGCTAATCTTCTTTGTATCGTTCCTATTTTAATAGTTGTACCACCGAACAAGTATCGCAGGGGCCATGCTAATATTCTCTGTATCCTTCCTATTGAAGTAGTTGTACCGCCGAACTGGTATCACAGGTACCATGATAATCTTCTCTGTATCGTTCCTATTGTAGTAGTTGTACCGCCGAACTGGTATCACAGGGGCTATGATAATATTCTCTGTATCGTTCCTATTGTAGTAGTTGTACCGCCAAACAAGTATCGCAGGGGCCATGCTAATCTTCTCTGTATCGTTCCTATTTTAGTAGTTGTACCGCCAAACAAGTATCACAGGGGCCATGCTAATCTTCTTTGTATCGTTCCTATTTTAGTAGTTGTACCGCCAAACAAGTATCGCAGGGGCCATGCTAATCTTCTCTGTGTATCGTTCCTATTTTAGTAGTTGTACCGCTAAACAAGTATCGCAGGGGCCATGCTAATCTTCTCTGTATCCTTCCTATTGTAGTAGTTGTACCGCCGAACAAGTATCGCAGGGGCCATGCTAATCTTCTCTGTATCCTTCCTATTGTAGTAGTTGTACCATCGAACAAGTATCGCAGGGGCCATGCTAATCTTCTTTGTATCGTTCCTATTGTAGTAGTTGTACCGAGAAACAAGCTTTCCTATAGAGATACCGCTATTTCAATATGTAAAAATGTATTTCACCATTGCACTTTATATAAATTATAGTTTCAATAAAAAAGACTCATCTTTGATTTATATAGAGAGTAATTTATTATCTCATTCAGGAAATTTATAAGTTTCTTATCTATAATCAATAAGAAATTCAGCCACACACATTTTAAACTAATAAACTTAGTTCAATTCTCTCCTGATTGATAAATTATGTTAATAATATTGTTAAAAATTATTGTAGGATCTTCAATCAGAAAATATTTCAGTGAGAATCACGCTTTATCGTTTGCTTTGATAAATATGAGCGTACTGTACACCGATATATAGTGAAATAATATTCATATCGATCCAAGCTATATCTCCTCTATTGGAGAATATATTGCCACGTGGAAAATTAGGGAAGACAAAAACTTCAGGAGGAAACAAAATTTATTTTAGGGAAGGACAAACTATCAAAGGTAAACAAAGTCACGAGGGAAATTTACAGAATCGCAAGATATAAAACATAAAAATGACCACTCTGTTAAATAAAAAATAATAAAATTAAGAAATATCATGTTACATAAATAAAATTAATAAATACTATGTTACAATATTTATAAATGATAGAAAATTTCATATTTCACGAAAATGGCCTATTTTCCTAGCATTCACTTCACATTCAGCAAAAGACTGTGATAAGGATGTACCTTCGACTAAATCAAATTGAATGATTTACATATGATCTTGAGATAAGTGAAAGAAATATTTTTCTGGTTGGGATATAAGTTCTTAAAAGAAACAATATTACATGGGGGTGATGCATTGTTTATATATCTAACACTGAAGAGGAAATCTTGTTTGAATCCTATTTAACATGCCATTGTGTGAAAGTAAAGTCTTTTTCCCCGAGGATCTGAACCATCCAAGAAATCTTTTTTGAGGTATTAAAGCGAACTATGGACATATAAGCTTTGAGGACAGTCAAAATATATATTTATTGCTCAAATGTGACTTTTATTCACTTTAAAAATACGCTCAACACTATTTACAAATTTTTAAATTCCTGTTACATCAATGGTCCCATCCTCTACATCTCTCTTCCAATTCCATTATTCGATACCAATTATTTGAATGATCCTCAGAAATTTTGGACAAATGGTATTCTAGAACATACACACAATATTTTTTGTCATAATATAAATATGAAAAAAATAGTAGAAATGTGAAATTGTACTGGCATAAGGTAGATAAATTAAGAAAAAGGAACTTTAAAAAGGCACATTTTCTTAATATAAATGGTTAGGATTTTTATTTTTTTATTAAAGAAGCAGGAAGTCTATCAGACTATTGTGCTATATTAGAATTATTTACATATATATCTTTAATTATTTACACGATCAATTAGTAGTGATTTATAAATCTGTGTACAAATAGCTCTAAACTTGCCAAGGTTTTCATAAGATTGAGTATATACAGAAAGATGGCATTATGTCAAAGTAAGCAAGTACAATTTGGTTAGTCAGAGGGCAAGCCAACAAAAGATGCTCTGGTGTAACGGTTAGGATAAAGGTGAGGCATTTAGTAGTTTAGAATATTGTCTTATTGGAAGCTGTAAGAGAGGTCTGTGAGAAGAATTGATACCGAGTCAAACAGCTGATACCCAGTCGGCTGACTGTGTCAACAACATCCACAATGTCGCAACTCGGCTTATTATAGAAATGTTCACATCACTTACTCGCTCTAAGCGTCCTGTTGGCGCCACGGATCCTTGGATGTTTTTAGACTTGACACTGGACAATCTTTCTTATTGATTCTGGAGTAACGTGAATCAATTATATCTAGATCTTTAACATTGACTAGGATATGCTCATTAGAGTCATAAATATTATTAACTCCACCTTTGCCGGTCCCAAGCCCGGATGAAAAAGGAGGAGGGGGAGGAGTAACAAGCTCACTAAAAAACCTGGGCTCAGCTAGCCCGGCTGATAGTACCCTGTGAAGGCTCCTAATCCAGGGATACAGGATGAGCACCGTTTGTACTCCATTTTAGGAGCGGCTACACATGGCGCCTGTTCCTCATGTCAGAGGCGGCCATTTATTTTGGAGCTAAGTCGGCCTGCCACTGAGTAGTGCTCCCAGTCTTAATGGCAAAGGCAGATTTTACTTCCCTTCATACATTGATGAGCTCTACTCATCCCCGACAGACACCATCAAAAGTCTCAAGCTTTACAAGCTTGACACCCGAATATGATTGAGTGGAGATAAGAAAGAAGAAGATTTGACCAGAGTCGGAAAGAAATACTTCATCAGTAAGGTTCCCAAACTTTTAATATTGGAAAAACAGACTAAATATACTTTATTTCGCATATTGACGAACGCCAACAGCGCGAAACGCGTTCGTTGATGGCTTTTCTTGATTTATCAAGAAATTGGGTTGGCCAAATATCATGGAGCAAGTTAAATAAACGTTTAGTTTATTTTTGCTCCACTAGATGGCGCTCTTCCATCTAAAAAGCACATGTGCTTTTGGTCAGGATATGCCTTCATTATTTTTAATACAATATATTGTTATAATGTATTTTTTTAAAAAGAGAGATTGGTATAAAAAAGATTGGCACATTCTTACTTTGGAAGATAATTGATGAAAAAAGTCCTAGAGATAGTTAAATGTGAAAACATATGGAGTATTAAGGTGAAAACATCAGGGTCAAAGAAAGGGAAAAAGCAAACAAACACAAAGGTAGAAATAATCAATAATTGGTATATACAGCTTTGATAGAGGGACATAACAAACATTACGTGTCTTCTAGTAATCTTCTCTCTCTTTTTAAACGATATTCTCAGATTTTCTGCTCAAATTTAGAACTGGAAGTATAAATAGGCAAAGCTGTCGTCGGCTCATGAATCAGAAAGAAGCTTGTATACACTCATGGACAAAACTTAAGGAAGTTGTACCTTTTAGCATGTATATCGGGATTGAGACAATAATTCTGATAGATATTTGATACAAAATGACCATTATTGAATACACACGAGATAACCAAGTGTGAACAAAGTTGCCTCTATCTCCTTAAAAAGACAGATGACCGGCGTAATCTAAAAATGAAACTTCCTTTTGTCCAAGTTTTGTCTCTGACTTGATACGGTGATAGGCATGGGAGGAGGCTGAAGATGTTTGTCTTATCTACTGAAGTCGGGAACGGTTGAAGAATACAATGGGATACCCTCTAGTTTGTATTCCATTTCCGCATAACTTACATTTTAAACAAAAATATTTATTTCTATGAAAAAATAGACACTTCGGCCAGTTAGAGGTTTTTATTTTCTCAACGTTTCGACAAAAATCTGTTGTCTTCGTCAGGAGAAGTAAATAAAAATAAAGCATTTGGCAAGACGTTAAAAATTGTTCTGAGGTTGCAAGGGCGTTCTCACGTGATTTTTTCATAGAAATGTGAATGCCGGCCAGGCAACCTCTATCTTTACGATAAAAATATTTATGCCAATATTCTCTGACCGACTTTTAGGGTTATCCTTTGTTAATCCATAAATGAATTTATTTCAATATCATATATACATTTTGAAAAAGCCTTCATTAAGACATATAGACTGATATATGAATTTGCCACGGATAAATCTACCTTAATATCTGTAATAGCGTGTTTCACTCACATTTTCATATTTCCCCTTTGTTGATAAATATAATAGGATAAGCGGCTTTTTATTAAACCCATATCGATGGTCTGAATATTGACAAGAAAGGACATTTAGAAGATCGAAGTTCTTCAATTCTGAGTTCTATCATCAGAAGAAAGTGGCAATGCCTGGAGAAAAGCTCATTACTCAACCCATTGTTGAAGAGAAAAGAAGCGGAGGAATTCCAAGAAGAAGATGGATTGACTGAATCAGCTACATTGCCTGACTTAGTTCAGTAGAAAAACAAGAAAGCTGTCCGTAGACAGAAAGAACTAGAGGCGAGTTTATCAGTGAAGTCACAAATAACCAGTAATCAAATAACAAATGAACTATGAATTGAACTCAAGAAACAAATTTCAATCAATGATGGAAAGCACTAAAACAAAGAACATTACCCTCAAGAGACCAGACAAAATAACAAAAAAACGGGGTCTAAGACACTTGGGAACGTTCTAGGCAATTAATAGCGGCATAGAACAATGGTAGATGCGGGCCACAATGGCCGCCATTGTTTTGATAGACTTTTGTCTTTGCCCTACAGAGAGAGAGTCGTCCAATAAGTATTCACCCGGACGGATCTCATTGTTGTCTACTTCAATCCGGTAGCAGAAGTTATGATTTAGGATGATCGTTAACAAATTCTTTTACCATTTGTAATGTCCAATCAGTATAGAAAAGGATTAATGGATAGTGGTGGTGTCTTATCCATGGAGCAGATTAGATCGGTCCATGCACCCTGATCACAATACCGGCCAACTGAGGTGCCTTGTCCGTATGGATGTCCTCTTTTGGATTGATGTCTGCCATATAGAGGGCTGAAAGGATGGCCGGGCAACTGTATATATGGTCCGGAGTGAGTTGGGTGTTGTAACAGTTATTGCAGTTCCTGTAGGATCTAGTCATGTCTGGGTTTATCTTCATTCCTTTAAAATGTCCTGTTCTGGTTCTTGAAATTGTTGTTGTTAATTCTATTTTAATGTTGAGATTGCATATGGGCTGGGGTATTTTGGTTTTTGTAATGAGTTTTAATTTTGCTATTGTATTTGCGTCATTCAATGTTATTGAACTGGTTTCCAGTGCCTGTTTTCGTCCTTCCTTCGCTAGGCCATCAGCCTGTTCAAAAGGATTAATAATATTAGGGAAAAGATGATCTATCTGTAAAACACCCTCCCAATGCTTATCAACCAGATGTACAGGTTTGAAAGTGCCAAATTATATTGACAAACATTTGCACTTTTATTTCAGTTTTTATTAGGAAGAATGTTGTTTGTTAGTGAACCAATCTCCCAAGCCTTCTCATTGGACGAATGTGGCCATGTTTGTATATAAGAGAGGGCTATAGTATTGCTAGGAGGGCAGTGTGGTGGATTATCGTGTGGAGACGCTTAAAGTGTTCTCTGCGTGCTTTATCCGTGTCTGGTGATCTCTTCGCATACCTGTGTGACCCCAGGTCCGATCCCTATTAACGCTACAATAAAGATAAGTACTGTTTTAATATTATTTTACAAATCGTGAGATTTTTTTTTTTTACATCTTTTTTTTTTTTTGTTGTTGGTTTTGTACTCTTGAGTGTACGCTTTTCTGTGTATTAAGTTACTCTTACTTTTGGCCCTAGTATATTGCACTTTTGTGTGATAACCCGTAATGGCAACTTTTGTCAAAAGCATCGGCTCAACAACTAAATGGCAGAAAGAGCTGTGCCGGTATCTGAGATAGAGAAACCACTGTCTTATCCGCGCGACATTCCCTGTCATAAATCCAGGAGATAAGCCGAACTTATCACGCCAGCGTGTACTAGCTGGAAGACTTTATCTCACAGCGGAAGTCCGATGCAACGAACAGTATTGTTGCCAACTACAGTACTTATACACAGAAGAGTATCTCCACACAGCTTTTAATGAAATGATACTCTTAATTAACTCTCTCTTAATTATTAAAATAAATAACACATAGAAACACATTGACGTTCCTAAGATTAAGTAAGTGAAAACTGATTTTGTCTCCTCACAAAAATACACAAAACACACACACTCAAAGCTGTGCAAAATAAAAAATAATAAAAGTAATGTTTACGCGTATTTTTTCAGAATTAGGCCAAAAACTGCCTATTTCTTGATTTCTCAGGAAGCCTCTAGGATCAGCCATTATTGCCGTTGAGGTCGTTGGCCTACACCACGATGATAAGGGCCGATTGCCCGAAACGCATTCATGGTTGACTTTTCTTGATTCACCAAGAAAATATGGTTGGCCAATATTAGATAATAATCTTAAATTAGCCTAAATTATAATGCTAGATGGCCCTCTACCATCTAACATACTAATTAGAGCGGTCAAGATATGCTTATGTTTTCATACGCAAAGATGTAAGTCGGCCTCTATTGAGATTGATGTTCTCCAATCCCTTGTAGCCAAATCACGTCTACTTGAAACTAAATGCATTTATATAAATGCTGTCTTTACATAAATATAATAGTAAAAACAACAAAAAGCCTTTATTAAGGACACTCGTCCCGTACAGAATTCTCCCAGATGGGTAACGTAACAGTTATCTACAGAAATTTGAGATTCAAATCGACCTTTCTTCAAGTTGGATCCATCATCTGTGTTACGCCTATTGTCTGTTCTGTTTTCTAGAATCTGTGAAAAGCTAATGCATTGGGTTTGTTTTTTACTTTTTTTCCATTAAAATATATGGCGATTTGTTTTAATAGCTAATCTTTTGACGGAGACTTTCTCTCTCCTCTTCCAATGCCGGACAATAAAACGTGCAGTGTGGGAAGTCGTGGCTAAATTCAATATTGCAACAGAGTATATTTTAAGTTCTTATATATCAATAATAAAACGTGATTATAAAATGAAAAGATTTTAAAGTACGAATGTTTCTTTTATACACACATAATACAAACTTCTGCTGCCCTTACTGCGATGAAAAAATATATTGGGAGGGCTTGGCTCATCAGTGGTGAACCCTCCCAGCGGTTTCGCCAATTTAATCCACCAGACCGCTTCTCAGAGCTCTAATACTGTATTGGACGATTTTGCTTATATACGCAGCACTGAAGGATGGAATCTCAGAAATGGTTTTCAAGAAAACGTGATTATGTTTAAAAAGAGAGTGAGAATCATTATTTATAAATACACTCTACTTACCCAACTGTCTGCTTTCTGTCGCGCTCTGCTATCAGAGAGAACAAGGACGTTCGAACTGACTCTGTCCGAAAAATCCCATTCCTACTTGGAGCTTGACCGCTGATGTCACCAATTGAAATGACAATAGCAACAAAGAAGCGATTTGACCATTAAACTTTAGGATGAATTTGGTGCTGATATGCCTATAATATCGTTAAACCCTTGGCTCTATCATTGAGGGTGGGTGGAACATCCTGGCACAGAGATGGGTCTAACTCCGCCTTTGCCGGTCCCAAGCCCGGATGAAAAAGGAGGAGGGGGAGCAGTAACAAGCTCACTAAAAAACCTGGGTTCAGCTGGCCCGGCTGATAGCACCCTGTAAGGGCTCCTGATCCAGGGATACAGGATGAGCAGCGTTTATACTCCATGTTAGGAGCAGCTGCACATGGTCTGTTCCTCATGTCAGAGGCCGCTATTTCTTTTGGAGCTAAGTCGGCCTGCCACTGAGTAGTGCTCCCAGTTTTAATGACAAAGGCAAACGCATTCTACTTCACCCAGTGTGGAGATAAGAAAGAAGAAGAAGATGGATCTACCTCATACCTGAATCCAACATTCGCAGTAGATTTAAAGGCAGAATTAACATTTCTTCAATTGTGATTACATGTTTTGTTATAGCTCTGTGTCTCTTCTCTTTCATATCTCAACTCTAATAATATAACATGTATATTACCATGTAATATATAATTGAGCCTTCGTGAAAAATCGAGTACAATCAGTATGCTGAAGACAATATAATTTGTAATCGTGATTATAGGTGTTTATGCAATTGCAAAACTTTATCTGCATAGTTCGTTTTACCTTGAAAATGGAAACAGTGGGATACCTAAACAGCGACCATTAAAAAACGTAGCAGATAAGTTTGATGAGTTTCATATTAACAACCTACCTCTGCAATTTTATTAAACACTATCCCCAAGAATGCACCTTTCTAATCCTAGGGACTCTATTAGATGAATGGACAAGGCAATAGTTATAGTAATCTGGAAGATCCAATTAGAGAAATCACTGATATGGTCGTCACTAATGATCCAAGACGTACCAATCCTTTACATAAGTAAATGTAGGAATTACACCTAAATGATTATATTGTCGCAAAGTATTATTTTATTAACAGAGTATCATTTTGATGTTTATACTTTGATACTCTGTAAACTTCCCTCTTTGCTTTTTTTGTTTTTGTTTATCATTCTTGGTTTGTTCTCGAAATAAATTTCTGTCTCATCTCGAAGTTGGTCTTCCCTAATTTTCCACGTGGTAATATATATAATATAGTGCAACATGTTACCTTTCTTCCACAATCTGATATAAGGCGGATGTTACCTAAGAATATATATATGTAATATAGCAATAGTTATAGCAATCTGGAATATCAAATTAGCGAAATCACCGGTATGATTCGCCATTAGTGGTCCAAGACGTACCAATCCTTTACATAAGTAAATGTAGAAATTAGTCCTAAATGATTAAAAACAGCGCAACATGTTACATTTCTTCCATAATCTGATATAAGGCGGATGTTACCTAAGAGTATATTTAGTTTGTTATCCTGTTGGATGGCTGTAGTGTGGCATTTTGGTTATCTTCGACGTTGCTCTATTCTCCAGGTTCCATCCCTCCTCGTCCTTTTGTGCAATCCCAATCATGTCTGAACCCACTCTAAACATTGTGGCCACCACGACTGTAACCAACATGCCACACTACATTAATTCAACAGGATAACAACAACACTACATATATGTAATATAGCATTCTAGAAGATAAAATTAGCGAAATTACTGGTATGATTCATCACTAATGATTCAAGACGTACCAATTATTTACATAAGTAAATCTAGAAATTTGTCCTAAATGATTAAGTGATTTATGTAGATATTGATTTCAATTGTACCCCTCCCCCACGAACATTTAAAACTTGTAACGACGTTAGATGATATAATAAAGATAGCTTTTGTTTTCTTTTTATTTATATAAATGATTAAAAACATAGCGCAACATGTTACCTTTCTTCCATAATCTGTTATAAGGCAGATGCTACATAAAAGTTCTCCCATAGGAAATAAATACCAAGAATGCGGTAGCCAGTACAAGCTGGCATCCAGATGGCGGACTTTGCTCCCGGCTGTGCAGCCGTGGTGTTTATAAAGCTGATCACACAGTTGTTCTAGCGGAACTACTGGAATTTACTGCAGCTGGATTCAGGCTTGCACACTGCCTTCCTAACACCCCATATTTACTTAGTTTTTATACTTATCCTAAGTATACGTGGTGCAAGCAATGAAAATCATTGCGAATAGTTAGCGAATGCACTTACTGTAAATGCACCACATACCTACGCATGTAGAAAGCAGTTGACTTTTCACACTTATAAGGTGACAAAGAACTTTATTAAGTTACTTACACTAATTGGTAAGGAAGGACCTACGCAAAAATCAGATGCAATTAAAAAAAAAAAAGCGATCCATGCGGAATTCAATCTCAGGTATTGGTTGTTGACAATCCACGCTGTGTACCATTCTTCCACTAGTACTTCCACTAAGTATCTTCCTCCCAAAAGGCGTCAAATTTTCATAAGAATGTCATTAATACCTTTGGCCCTGAGAGTTACGAAAAGAAAAAGTTGAAGGTGAACACAGTTTTATTTATATACATTAGCACAAGCTCTTTCAAACATCTCTGTTCTTCTTCAGGTCTAATGAACGTTGTTACATATAAAGCCTAAATACACTCATCAACAAAACTGAAGGAAGTGGGAATTCTATTATTCGCCGGACATCTGTTTTTTGAAGGAGACAGAAGTAATTTTGTTCACACTTGGTTATCTCGTGTGTCTTCAATAAAGGTCACTGTATATCAAATATCTTTCAGAATTATTGTCTGAATTCCGATATACATGCTAAAAGGTACAACTTCCTCAAATTTCGTTCATGAGACAAATACTCATGATATTTGAGACAAAGCATTTGCAGAAATATTCAAAAGTTAAATGATTCAATAAAATAATCTCATGTGTCGACATTAAGTTAAAAAAAATTTCAGGCTTCCAGGGAAATGTTTCTTTTCATAATATTTAATCTCTAGCTTTCGGGCACACGAATCTAGAGCTTAAATATTTTTAAAAGAAAAAATTTCCTCGGAAGTTTGATATTTTTAATGAAAATGCTTCAGCCATATCGTTCATTAAATATTGATACAAATGCTGGCTCAAGTATAGCGTTCGGTTTTCTAACAACGTCCACCAGATTGACGTCTGAAGAGAGATTGTTGAAAGTGTACGATAAGCTAACCTCCCACACCGATAAAAAGGTGTTTACCTTACAATTCCGAACACTCGGGTTTTCCTGGAAAATCTCTTAAAGATTTCTTGAAAAAAGCCATGGTCCACCTGTGCTCCAAATCCATATTCTTTTTTCCATAGGATCATTCAAATAATAATCTGTATATATTTATAATGTGTATATAATCTTTCTCCATTTTTACCCCTTTGTATATTTCCCACTTTCATAGGTTTTCCGTCTTGTAACCCCAAGGAGAATCCTCTGTAAGACCTGTGTGTCTTAATAAAGGTTTTTGTGTGTGTGTGATTGTTGAAAGTGGCAATTCCAAATGTTTCTACGATAAAATACTCTTGTGTTTGCGTAGAATTTTAGTATTATCTATGTTAATTGACATATCTGCCTATATAGCGCAGCCATGTTGGATTGTTTAGCAGGCTAGCGGTTAAGTGAATAGGGAAGGCCGGCGTGAGCTGCTGATGTATATATAGTTTGTCCTTCTTTTATTGTTTTATATCTTTAGGTAATAAAGGATCTTCCTCTACGAATCTATATATTTTTCCCCAACAGAGATGTTCCAAAGGTTGTGATGAGAAAGTACCATTGTTGATTGAAAGAGATTCATCTGTTGAACAGGATTCCCAAGTTGCTTTGAGTATTTCGCTTTATATAGAAACAAAGAGAAGAAGATTACCATGGTCTGTACCATGGTATAGCTTGATCTTCCACCAAGTCTTTCAGGAATATGTTAACATGCAAATATTATACGCCATGGGATCCTTCTCACCACGCCCTTGTTGGGAAGATTTGTCATTAACATATTACTTTTCACGTCCAATAGCGATCCTTGGGCGTGGTAGTTCTACGAGAGAATTTTGGAATTCAAGCCTTGGAGGCAAAACACCCAGATGCTGCTTCTCTTTAATTTTTTTTTACTTAAAGCGTCTCCATATTAATAGATGTAAAGCAACTATAAAACGAGAATACTAATGGAAAGCGTTTCTTCAATTTAATTATCAATCATCACAAGTTGAGAACAAGTTTGATCTTCAACTGGTGCCTAAAATGCTACAAAAAGACGCTTTATATGTGTAACTGTTGAAGGGCATCCATGTGATGTTTGTGATATATATTAACTGACTAAAAATATGTTATTTTTCCAAAAACAAGCAATATGCAAAATTTATCCTAATTTTTAAATGTATATATGAATCAGTTAGCATCTTAACGGCGTTTATATATTTTTATGTACTCCTTTAGAATCAATCTTAATTACAATGTATAAATTTCATTATCTCAATATTGATTGTGATTAGCTTTTCACCTTCATTTGCGGTGAATCCGCGGTAAATCCATGTATAATAAATTTCTTTTCCTCCAATTTACCCAGACTAATCTATTAGCTTGATTATCTTTATATAAATTTTCTTGTATATAAATATCATATTACCATTAAGGTACTATTACTGTTTTTCCTGCATGTATCCTACATTTCAGCTTGGAGAATCTGTATAAGACTAAAAGGTCTTAATAAAGGTTGTTGTTCTTCTGTTGAAGGGGAGAGATGCCAGAAAGTTCGAGATTACGTTTAATAAAGATAAAGTATCTCCATAGACCTGTGGCATTGGTTGATATATGCTTACTAATTAAAAGAAACGCTTCCCTTAGTCTTTAGCTTCCTTTAGTCTTACATGTCATCAAGGTTATGGTCTGGTCTATAGATTTACAGTTGAAATTGCAGCCTAGTCCCTGGTGTAAGAGAGATATCCACGGTATATCGAGTTGCACGGTAAAAATTTCAAAATTCTCGGATATGTAAATATGTAAATAATTCCTTTTAGATTTTGAAGACCTTGTTCAATATGCATCTGTTTGTAAATTGAGTGTAGTATCTCAGAATCTTTAAACAGACCTCACGAAATTCATGTTTCAAGGACAAATCTCTACCTGAAAGCCAAGTTGCACATACCATCAAATCCCATCAAGACCATCTCTAAAATACTTAGCTCACATTATCTCAACAGTCCACCTGCAGGACTTGCTTTACACAACCAGAGATTGGATTTTTTTTTCCTACAACCCTATCCAATTTTTCATTAGCTCTATTCCATTGGGTGATTTTCTAAACGATCCAAATTTAATAATCTGCCATTAGAGTTTGAAATTACACACTTCTTTCTCTCCTACAACCATTTTTCACGCGTTCCTATTGCCCACCCCGGCTTACAATTAATTAAAACCGTTTCTGGGGATCCTGGAGGGGGCAAACTTGAGGGTGGTCGCCCCTCTTCCCTGCCCCTAAGATGATGTAAGTGAATAATTACTGGAACTCTATGTTGGAGAGCACTGCACATCCTTACCTCATACTTAATTATAAGTCTTGAATATTCATGTGGAGGTAGTCCTGCCGTTTTTTATGCAACATTCAAGCTAATTAGGCGGTCATATCACAAACACGCGGAGGATGCGTAGTATTACTCAAATTTCAATGGTAAAAAAGTTTTCCTGAGGATTTTCTTGGTTGAGTTTTTGATTCCTCTTATTGTTAGAAAATTAAAATAATTTTATTGAAATCTTGTCAATACATGCAAAGTGCACAGTCAGCACTATTAAAAAAAGATTATATGCATTATATACACTATGTACAATGAATATGGCGCCTCTGCCAGCGCTGCAGAGTTTGGTGGAGAATCGCCATTGGGTCTCCAGCGACACCACGCATTTCGCGATCTACGAAGAATACGTAGATCGCGTACTTCGCCGCTGAGGAGATGGTGGTGGCGTGGTCCTCGAGACCAACTGGAAAGATCCAAGACTGCAGGTCCGGCGACCGGCCGATGATGGAGAATGCCTCTCGGATGACAGGGCGGACGGCGCCTTATTGTTGGATAACCCTCTAATTGTTAGATAATAGCAGCACACGTAAATGACGTCTAATTAGGTTCCATACATGTTCTATAGGTAGGAGATCAAAAGAGGCTGGTGGCCATGGAAGCAGTGAGGATTCATACAGGGCATGTTGACTGATGCATGCTGTGTGAGAGTTCAGGCATTATCCTGCTGGAAAATGGTATTTGGTATTCCCTGAAGGTAGAGTAGCGTCACCGGCTGTAGCACGTCATCCACGTATCGTTGGACCGTCATAATGCCTTTATTGTGTATTGACAACAGATTATTGTTGTCATTGACTTGTTGTGAAGTTATTTATCATCATCATACGTGTATATATAAACGAGATTTAATAAAGAGCTATCATCTTGTGTCACCTGCTTGTCTCTCCTAGATCCTACATGCCATCAAGGATAGAACAGCCTTCAATACGAATCAGAGGTAACCTGCTCTCCAAACCATAATACCAACATCCTTCGATCGTGCTACATTTCCTTGTTCGTCCATCTTCCTCAAAGCCGATTCACTGTGGATGGGTCGAGGTATGGAACAACCAGCCCTTCTGAGTCCAATCATCTCCCGTGAAATCATCTGTTTGCTGAAACTGCCTCGACTGGAGGCGGCCTGGCATTCTCTGCTACTAAACGTTTTCTTTGAGTCATAAAACAAAATTTTCAAAAGTTTTCCCTGTCAGACAGAGAGGTGCGAATATTTGAAAATTTGCAAGTTCTCTTATATCAATTAACACACTGGATAGCTGACTTTTATTTTAATATATATAGGCCCGTATAAGAGCTCTGTATACTCCAAATCTTTTCGAGATTGATTTTTATAATATAATAAAGAAATTTTGTAGCATAGAGGTAAACTATTGCATTCATAATTTTTTTGATAAATCAACAAAATTGGTTTCGTAGGCTTTAGTATGGAAGGATGAACAGATCAGAAAAATATGCTATAAAGGAGTTACTTGTAAATATAAATGAATCACATCCTAATGAGAACATTGTGTTTGGAGATAAAGATTTCAACCTTAGAGCTGGGAATGGAACTATTCCAGAAATTTCTCTTTTTGAATCCGATCAATTGATTGAGATACAATCCAGCCAACATTATCCAATCTCAATACACACCTGTTTTAATGATTTTTTTAATTTGAAATTGTATGTGATGACGTTATGTATCAAATAATATTTCATATAACACCTGTTTCATATGTGATATCTTACTAATGATAGGATTATTGCCATAAAAATGATCAAAACAATAAAGCAATACAGTAAAGTCTCCCATGAGAATCTACCTTAAAACATGGATAAACTTGGCCCTCTTTAGGTGATATCTCATCTAAACCTGAGATGACAGCATCTCTGATATGAGAATACAGTTCTTGAGGTACTGAGTTTGCCATGTTTTTATGCTATGTCTCTCACAGGAGACACTACTGTAGATAACCATATATTCTCTTACAATGAGTTTCTTTTTATTTTAAAATGCTTTGAAGCGATAATCGCTCTTCAACGGGCTTAATAAAAAACATCGACTATATCTTACAATAAATATTTGCAAATATTTTAATAAGTTTTTTTTTTATTAAGCCTGTTGAAGAGTGATTATCGCTTCAAAGCTAGCCTTTTAAAATAAAAATAAACTGATTGTGAGAAAATATTTTTTTATCATGAATAACCATATATTAGTAAATTAAATTCAATTGTCATCTATCGTTAAAGATTTATACAAATAAATTTACTGGCAATGTGTTTCTTTTTAATATCATCAAATATTATCTCTACAGACCTTACTGCAATGATGCCTAGCATGCCTACTGCTAAGCTGCCTTCCATAGAAAATACAGGGTATATTCCAAACCAATCCAATACAATAGTAGAGCGGTCTAGAGATTAATTTGGCGAAACCGCTGAGAGGGTTCACTACTGATGAGCCAAGCCCTCCCATTCAATAACTCATATCATTGCAGTAAGGTCTGTAGAGATAATATTTGATGATTTTTAAATTCCACAAGTCCATATCTCAGAAGAAGGCCAAGTGACACTCACTCCTCACTTTCTTACTGCTACTCTTTTTGTGTTGTTTTTCTTGCTTCCCACTTTCTCTTTCTTTTTTTTTTTTTTTTTTTTTGACGTGACAACGTCTTAAATTAGGTTGCGGCTGGGAGTCACTTATGAAAAAGTGTAACGCCCGGTAACGTTACGATGAGTCACCGAACGAGAGTGCTGCGCGCGCAGCGCTAGAGAATTAGGCGCATTGAATCGGCGCATGCTTGTCTCTGTCTTTGTCTTTCTCGAACGTTCTTGGCGTTGGAAAAACAAGAAAGCGTCATAATACAAGTTCACACGTGTGGTTAAAGTATCGTCAGCTGTGTCTGTAGTGAAAATGTGGAGTGCTTAGATTCGTCATTTACAACAACTACAACAATAAAGGTAAATAATTGTACACTGATATTTCATTATCGTAAACTATGATTGATTGATTAATTGTTAGATTGACACAAAAGTTGAGAAACTGAGTTTATAGGTTATGTCATACTATTGATAAATGTTGATAGTGTTAAGTAAATTATTAGTTTAAAATTAATTAATTAATTAATTATTATTTTACAAATTTTAAATAGTTTCAAATTTATTTAGCAAAAATTTGAACCTTCGATCTGAATAAATGTTTTGATTTTCGAATTGATTCTTTAAAATTACAAATATTAAGAAAAAGTGGCAGATATAAGAAAACTTTATTTAAACTGTGTTGAGCAAGAATTTTAACATCTAATTTAAGTAAATGTTTTAATTTTCAACTTCATCATTTACAATTACAAATTTCATTTAATTTCAAATTTATTTAGCAAAAATTTGAACCTTCGATCTGAATAAGTGTTTTGATTTTCAAATACCAACGCGGCTGGTGGAGTGGCGATCTATCGTAAATTATCATCGACATCTACGGCGGAAGTGTTCCATGTTGCGATTACAGACGTAACTCGTGTCATTAAAACCAAGGGTGACATGTGCATGACTGAAGTTACTTGCTTCGCCGCTAATACTAGCTTCAAGTTTATACTCGGTGCTGTATATATTCATCCAGGAGCTAGTATGCAGGATATTGGAATGTTACTATGGCAAGGACTCGGTCCGTACATTCACAACAGCCAGTACGTGCCACCGTTCGTGCAAGTTGATTCTAGTATACCGATTCTTCTGTGTGGTGATTTTAACAAAAACGTAAAGCCTGACAACTCGTTTCTTAATTTCATGAAAAATACGTATAATCTTGATTGCGTATCAAACGTTTCTAAGTCAACTACGTTAAAAGGAACAACTATCGACTTGACTTTCGCAAGACACATTACAGCAGAAACACTTCCTTTCATTTCATATTTCTCCTATCATCGTCCTATCCTCAACAAAATCACTCAAATAGGAATTAGTTAAGTTTAAGTTTACATGTACAATGTTTTAGTAAACAAAATATATTTCTATAGTTAAAATTTGTGCAATTCTTATTTTCATTCAATTCCTTGTTCCTATTGTGCAATTTAATTATATTCATATCAATAAATATTCTACCGTTGTTTCTTTTTCTTCTGTCTCTATCGTTGTTTCCTTTGTCTCACTGCTTTGTTCTTATGCATACCTCTGGTGAATCCTGTATAGGGTCAGTGAGCCTAAATGAAGGGTTTTTGTTGTTGTTGTTGTTGTTGATGATATTTAAAAGAAACACATTGCCAGTAAATTTATTTGTATAAATCTTTAATAACCATATATGTTTGATTTTTTACCTAGAGAGGCCTCTAATTATGAATCAGAACAATGTATCATGTTCATCACCCTGGTAAAAAACGTTGATGGTTAGGATGAATAATGAGCCACAACCCCAGTTTTGGCAAATTCAGACAACCTCTATCCCATACTTTCGGCCTATATCAAGATTCGGTAAACTGCGGCTCGTGAGCAAAATGCGGCTCTTTGGATGTGAAGCTGCGGCTCTTTATATAGTTCCATACGTAAATATGATTTATGCGAGTATTATTTATTGTTGGCAAGAAAAAATGTTATGGCTCTTTTAGAAACTTCGAAAATGTGTAAATTTTAATTTTTGACTCTCTGACTCAAAAGTTTACCGATCCCTGGACTATATCCCTCATCAGCACAGAAGCGACCAAGGAAACCATGGTATACAGGTTGACATTTGTCTGAATTATTCAAAACTACTGTTGTGGCTCATTTTTCATACCCACTAGTAAAGTGTCTTTACTAAGGAGATGAATATAACCCATCGTTCTAATGTATAATTAGAGGGAGAGATGTAGTATGTAACAGCATGTAAAATACAAAATATTAACCATGGAAATTTTAAGGGATTTTTATCAAAAATTGGAACGGTTGAAGATTCTAGCTGTCATTGTGGCAACGAATTCCAGGACTCAAGACACCTACTGTTAGAATGCCCACTCTTCTTCACCGCTAGACAACAGACAATAAACAAGGTTGTAGATCTATATCAATTTGTAAATAGCAGAGAGAATTATCATAGATTTAACCATTTTTGTAAATATATTTATGATTGTCTTTCTAACCTGAAAGGTTCAGGTTCCTAATATATATTATTGTTTCTCTTTTTTTTTATTACTTTTTCTTGTATAATATGTTTGTAACTGTTTCTGTTTTAAAAATATATAAATCGACGCAATTATCCCTAGCCAGGATATCGCGTTTTATGTGTTGAAATAAATAAATAAGCATGGTATTGACTATATAGACAGGTAGAAAGTTAGGAAAGACAAACAGAATGATACGCCAGTTTATTTTTTAATGGAGAAAATGGATTAAAACTTATAAAATACCAGAATGACAATGTGTGTGAAGTTTGATATGTAACAAAATCATTAAAATTATTAATATGTTCATAAAATAACAAATATTTTGCTGCATGGCTTCTTCCCTATGGGAGCTGTGACCCATAGTATACATGAATATAATCTTCCCGTAACTTTATGTTCTATTTGATTGTAAGTATATATAACCCTGAGAGATATATATTATGGTAAATATAATACACACATATGAATTTTCACATTAATTTTGTAAAGAATTGTTGAATGCAATTATGCAAGTTTTAAAATGGAGTACCCAAGTATCTCCCACCTTTCTAAAATCAAATTTGAAATGATTTGAAAATGTCTTCACTAAGACTTTGTTGGTAAAACATATCTCCCCACATTGCTGATTGCTGGCAGTTGTACAATTAATCCTTAGTTTTGCTTTATTGTTTAGTTAATTTATCTTTAGGTTAGCACAACCTAATGAAGCCATCACTGCAAACTACAAATTAAACTTAAAAACGAGTAGAAACCAATTCAGTGTTGTTCACTTAACACTGAAGTGGATACTAAGCATATTATCAACCAGCAGGTTCTTCTGTACAAATTTTGGTGTAAACACATATTTTTATACATATAAAATGAAAGGAAATGAAAGTTTGTATTATGTATAAAATAAACATTCGTGCTTTTAAATCCTTTCATTTTATATGTATAGATGGCGCGTTGTTGCTTTGTGTTAATATAATTTTATATAAAATTTTCTACATCATTTATAGCCAACAATGAACACGTCCATTATGGTATATACATCATATCGTTTTGCACATTATAAAAAGCATTTCCGCATGCCACGTCCTTTCATCACCTTCAAAGTATTTATCTTCTCATTAAATATTTCTTCCTCCATTGATGTTGGGGCCGTCAGACCTTCATCAAATCTTGCTCTGTTCTTCCAACAATATCCATAAATCAAGATGTGCTATGCTTCTCTCCGTTTCTTCCATTATTGTCCCAATTAATAGAGGATTTTCCATTTTTAAATTAACGATTTTAATGCTTTATTATTGGGGGTTCGGTGGAAGGATGGTCTAAACCGTTGGTTTTTGATTGCTACAATTCAGGATCGAATATTTCACACATTGGGCACTTTTTTTCTAATAAAAAAATCTCCAATGGCCCCCGAATCTTGCAAAAGTACGACCCCAAACGGGGTTCTAGCACATTTGTAAGTGCAAAAGTCGAACTGCTTTTCACATGTGTAGACATGTGGTGCACTTACAGTAAAAGCAGTCACTAACTATCCACCATGATTATCATGGCCTGTACCACGTGTACTAGGGATAATAATAAAAAAAGTTCTTTATTGAAAAAAATGCACAAATGTTTGTACAACTTATTGTTTCCTAAATGAAAGCCTTGACGTTTAGCAACAGCCCTGTACCGATGTTTCCAGGAAATAAGGCTTCGTATTAGAATATTTTGATCAAGATCATCCCAACAAAACGACTTTCTAGAGACCATCTAGTGTCTTCGGCTTTTTAGATCTAAGAGAAGTTTTGAGTAAACCAAAAACACATAAATCCATAGGGGCCAAATCTGAGGATTTGGTAGGGATGTGCTTAAAAGGGATTTACGAAACGCCATGTAGCAGCTTGCTATGGGGAGGATTTTGCTTGTGTAAAGAAAATAAACATCAAAATTTCTAATTAGTTCAAATATAAAAAGTAATAAATATTTTCCTTTAAAATATAAAGCTATAAGTATAATCTGAATAGCTGTATTTTCCATAAATAACTTTACAATTTGGTTTATATTCATCAAAAACATATTCGTTGTTTAGCTGAGTGTATGTGTATATCCAGAAATATATTATTTGATCAGAGATATCATTCATGGACAATACTTAAGCAAGTTGACCTTTTAGCATATATATCGGGATTCAGACAATGACTCTGAAAGATATTACAGTAACTTTATTGAAGACACACGAGATAACCAAGTGGAAAGAAAATTGCATCTGTCTCCTTCACCAAAAAGATGACCGGCGACATAAAAGACTCTACTTAAGTTTTGTCCACGAGTGTCAATTCACAAACTTCAGAAACACAATAATCTGAATTATTTATTCACATAAAATATTACAACATTCCCAACAGCATCAGATCGTTGTAATAGACACAAGATAGAGGATGATGGGCTTACAAAATACAAAGTGCGTTCTACGGAGTAACACTCATTGATATAGTACATGTCCCATTCCTAAAAAAAATGAATTTATAAATTACTTGATGGTTTAAATAAAATAAGGTTAGCAATAATCTTATTTAATAGAGGGCCAACTTTCGGAATTTAGTGTCCTTCTACAAGCCTATACTATGAAATTGGGAAATATAAGAATGGACATAAATTCTGAAATATTTATTATAGAATATTTTTACACGTACCCTTTTATGAAAATTAGAAACTATTTTAGACGCGTAAGATTCTTTTTGATATTAAACAAATTTCTACTGCCCTTACTGCAATGGAAAAATTAATGGGAGGGCCTGGCTCATCAGTGGTGAACCCTCCCAGCGGTTTCGCCAGTTTAATCTACCATAATGGGAGGGTTCATCACTGATGAGCCAGGCCCTCCCATTAATTTTTCCATTTCAGTAAGAAATTGTTTAATTTCAAAAATAATCTTACGTCGTTAAAATAGTTTCTAAAATCGATTTCAGTAAGGGCAGTAGAAATTGTTTAATTTCACAAAGAATCTTACGCGTCTAAACTAGTTTCTAATTTTCATAACAGATGGCCCGCTAGTGCATCGTAATTTAAATGTACCCTTTTATACTTTTAAAGTTTATAGATACAAGCCTGTGGAAGGACAATAAATATCCGATATAATTAACTCTATTAAATGAACATGTATTTCTAACTACAAACACAAGCCTTTATAAGACATATGTTCTTATATGTGGTGGTAGTAGTGTCTTGCCCATGGAGTGGATCAGATCAGTCCATGTACCCTGATCACAATACCAGCCAACTGAGGTGGTGGTGGTGGTGTCTTGTCCATGGAGCAGATCAGATCAGTCCATACACCCTGATCACAATACCGGCCAACTGAGGTGGTGGTGGTGTCTTGTCCATGGAGCAGATCAGATCGGTCTATGCTCTCTGATCACAATACCGGCCAACTGAGGTGGTGGTGATGTCTTGCCCATGGAGCAGATCAGATTAGTCCATACACCCTGATCACAATACCGGCCGACTGAGGTGGTGGTGTCTTGTCCATGGAGCAGATCAGATCGGTCCATGCACCCTGATCACAATACCGGCCAACTGAGGTGGTGGTGGTGTCTTGTCCATGGAGCAGATCAGATCGATTCATGCACCCTGATCACAATACCGGCCAACTGAGGTGGTCGTGGTGTCTTGTCCATGGAGCTGATCGGTCCATGCACCTTGATCACAATACCGGCCAACTGAGGTGGTCGTGGTGTCTTGTCCATGGAGCAGATAGGTCCATGCACCCTGATCACAATACCGGCCAACTGAGGTGGTCGTGGTGTCTTGTCCATGGAGCAGATCGGTCCATGCACCCTGATCACAATACCGGCCAACTGAGGTGGTCGTGGTGTCTTGTCCATGGAGCAGATAGGTCCATGCACCCTGATCACAATACCGGCCAACTGAGGTGGTCGTGGTGTCTTGTCCATGGAGCAGATCGGTCCATGCACCCTGATCACAATACCGGCCAACTGAGGTGGTCGTGGTGTCTTGTCCATCGAGCAGATCGGTCCATGCACCCTGATCACAATACCGGCCAACTGAGGTGGTCGTGGTGTCTTGTCCATCGAGCAGATCGGTCCATGCACCCTGATCACAATACCGGCCAACTGAGGTGGTCGTGGTGTCTTGTCCATGGAGCAGATCGGTCCATGCACCCTGATCACAATACCTGCCAACAGAAGTCTTATACGTCAAGTAATTATACGTGAAGTAATTATACGTATTATACGTGAAGAAATTAAAATAATAATAAAGTAAAAGCTAATCTCATTTAATGGTATTAATGAAATTTACATACAGAAAAACTTAATTATGATAGTTAAGCTCATTAACAGATTAGTCTGGAAAAATCAGAGGAAAAGTTACAAAATAAATATTCGAAAATTATAACACTATTATTTACATGAGATACATGCATACGAGGTGTGTTAAAAAATATCGCGACTTTTGAATTTTCGCGGGTTACGTATATTCGAATTTCGATCTTTTTGTGGCTTTATGTTGGTACTCATGTCTCTCACTTTATGCCGACAAGCTCGGCCATTTTCAATGTTCACTTAATTGTTGACAGCTGCTTTGCTTGCAGGTGTTTTGGATCGTCTTCGATTTTTACCTATTTAAAAAAAATGGATCAAAGAACCTGTATCAAATTTTGTGTGAAAAACGAAATTAAGTGCGCGGATGCATTCCGAATGTTGACTGTGGCATACGGAGAAGCTACCTTGGACCGAAGCAACGTTTATCGGTGGTACAAAATGTTCTCAGAAGGACGAGAAGATGTGAACGACGAAGAGCGTGCCGGACGCCCGAGCACTTCAACAACAGACGAAAAAATTAATGAAGTGGAGAAAATGATATTGGCCAATCGTCGAATCACCGTTAGAGAAGTTGCTGAGGACCTAAACATATCGATTGGCTCGTGCCATTCGATTTTATCAATGATTTGGACATGAGACGGGTCGCCGCGAAATTCGTACTAAAATTGCTCAATTGCGACCAAAAACAGCATCGCATGAACATTGCTAATGAGATGTTGGACTCTGTCCGCGACGACCCAAATTTGCTCCAGAAGGTCATAACTGGTGATGAAGCGTGGGTTTATGGTTATGACGTGGTAACCAAAGCTCAATCATCTCAATGGAAGCTGCCGCACGAACCAAGACCGAAAAAAGCGCGCCAAGTTCGGTCGAATGTGAAAGTTTTGCTGACAGTTTTCTTCGATTGCAGGGGCGTGGTGCATCATGAGTTCTTGCCACAGGGTAGAACGGTCAATAAGGAATATTACCTGCAAGTTATGCGCAATTTGCGCGAAGCAATCCGCCAGAAACGCCCGGATTTGTGGAAGAACAAAAATTGGCTTTTGCACCACGATAACGCCCCTACTCACACATCGTTGCTTGTGCGCGACTTTTTGGCCAAAAACAACACACTAATGATGCCGCAGCCACCGTATTCCCCAGATCTGGCCCCCTGTGACTTTTTCTTGTTCCCTAAACTGAAGAGGCCCATGAAAGGACGACGTTACGCTACGCTTGACGAGATAAAGACGGCATCGAAGGAGGAGCTGAAAAAGATTTTTTTTAAATGATTTTTTGAAGTGCTTCGGAGATTGGAAAAACAGTTGGCACAAGTGTATAATATCTCATGGGGATTACTTTGAAGGGGACAAAATAGGTATTCATGAATAAATAAATAATTTTTGAAAAAACACAAAAGTCGCGATACCTTTTGAACACACCTCGTATATAGCCATTACTGAGAAATTTCGTTCTTGAAAATAAAGATACCTCGGCCAGTAAATCTAGCTCGACGTTTCGACAAAAATCTTTTGTCCTCGTCAGAATTTTTAACGCTTTGCCAAATGTTTTAATTTTTGTTTGCTCGTGACGAGGACAAAAGCTTTTTGTTGAAACGTCAAGGTAATAAAAATATTTACTGGCCGAAGTATCTTTATTTTCAAGAACTATGAATGCCGGCCAGGCAACCTCTATCTTGACGAGAAGAAATTTCGTCATATAAAGAATCCATATATTGATAACCTTATTTCGTTTTAA